>PVKS010042841.1:0-15205 GCA_004027875.1 Aplodontia rufa | reverse complement strand
ATGATCAAGTGGGCTTCATTCCAGGGAAACAAGGCTGGTTCAATATATGCAAATCAATAAATGTAATTCACCACATAAACAGAATTAAAAACAAAAATCATATAATCATCTCAATTGATGCAGAGAAGGCATTTGATAAAATTCAACACCACTTTATGCTCAAAACTTTGGAAAAGATAGGGATCAAGGGAAGATACTTGAACTATTTCAGAACCATTTATTTCAGACCCATAGCCAACATTATCGTCAATGGAGAAAAACTGAAAGCATTTCCACTGAATTCAAGTATGAGAAAAGGCTGTCTGCTTTCCCCATTCTTGTTCAATATAGTCCTTGAAACCCTTGCCAGAGCTATCAGGCAAGACACGGAAATCAAAGGTATTCATATAGGAAAAGAGGAAGTCAAGTTATCTCTATTTGCAGATGACATGATTTTATACCTAGAAGACCCAATAACATCTGCCAGAAAACTTCTAGAGCTCATAGGTGATTTTAGGATAGTAGCTGGCTACAAGATCAACTCCAGCAAATCGCTAGCATTTCTCTACACCAACAACAAATCCGCAGAAGAAGAAATCAGAAAATCTCTCCCATTCACCATCACTTCCAAAAGAATGAAATACTTGGGCATTAACCTTACAAAGGATATTAAAGACCTCTACAAAGAAAACTATCAAACACTAAAAACAGAAATTACAGAAGACCTGAGCTGATGGAAAAACATTCCATGCTCATGGTTAGGTAGAATCAATATAATAAAGATGGACATTCTACCCAAAGCCCTTTACAGATTTAATGCAATCCCCATCAAGATACCTATGGCATTTTTCAGAGATACAGCAATTCTCAAGTTCATATGGAACAACAGGAGACCCAGACAAGCCAAAACACTACTCTATAGAAAGGAACAAATAGGGGGTATCTCAATCCCTGACCTGAAATTATATTACAGAGCGGTAGTAACAAAAACAGCATGGTATTGGTATCAAAACAGAAGTGAAGACCAGTGGAACAGAATAGAAGATGCTGAGACAAACCCTCATATCCTTAACTATTTGATCTTTGATAAAGGGGGCAAAAGTATAGTGTGGAAGAAAGATACCCTGTTCAACAAATGGTGTTGGACAAACTGGACAGCCATATGCAGACAACTGAAGCTGGATCCTTATCTTTCGCTCTGCACAAAAATTAAATCAAAATGGATCAATGACCTGGATATTAGGCCTACAACTTTAAATTTACTAGAAAAAGAAGTAGGGTCAACATTATACCTTATAGGAGTCAACAGCTTCTTCCTTAACAGAACTCCTATGGCGCATGTTGTAAAATCAAAATTAAATGAATGGGATGCAATTAAACTAAAAAGTTTCTGCACAGCTAAAGATCTAGTCAAGAGCATCAAAAGAGAACATACAGAATGGGAGAAAATTTTTGCCTGCTACACCTCGGACAGAGGGCTAATATCCAGAATTTACAGGGAACTAAAGAAACTAAAATCCAAACTTGCAAATAATCCAATCGATAAATGGGCTAAAGAACTCAAAAGGAACTTCTCTCCAGGGAAGTCCAGAAAGCCCACAAATATATGAGAAAATGCTCTACATCATTAGTTATAAGGGAAATGCAAATCAAAACTTCAATGAGATACCACCTAGCTCCTGTTCGAGTGGCAAAAATGAAAAATACAAACAACGACAGATGCTGGAGGGGCTATGGGAAAAGGGGAACACTACTACACTGCTGGTGGGACTGCAAACTGGTTCAGCCACTATGGAAAGCTGTATGGAGAATCCTCAAAAAATTAAGGATGGAACCACCTTATGACCAAGCTATCCCACTCCTGGGAATTTTCCCAAAAGACTTAGAATCAGCGTTTTATAGCGATGTGGCTTCATCAATGTTTTTAGCAGCTCAATTTACTGTAGCTAGATTATGGAACCAACCCAGATGCCCCTCAAATGACGAGTGGATACAAAAGCTTTTGTACATATATACTATGGAATACTACTCAGCCATTAGAGAGGACGATATAATGCAAATGGATGGAGATGGATAGAATTATGCTTAGTGAAGTCTCCTAATCTCAGAGACTCAAGGGCTGAATGGTTTCTCTAATCTGTTGATGCTAGCGTATTTGGGGAAGCAGTAGGGCTGACGGCTAACCTAGCAAAACTGCAAATTGAATGACTGTCTGAACATTAGGGGGATGGCTCTATAGGATACTTGGAGGTGTAGGGAGGGGGATGGGGATGGTGGAGGGTATATGAAGAACTCATAGGAGTCTGGAGATTGGGAAGATGGGGGAACCATCCCAGAAGCCGATGTCATTCCTCCATGAGCTACCCATTTAACGCATGAGTTCTTCTGGGGGAAACTGCAATAGGTAAAATCCAAGGTGGTTATCCATGATCTGGCTTTTCCCCTCAATAACAATATATCCATTGATTGATAATGTTTTGATAATGTTTTCCCCTCAACTGTATTTCTATATTCATCTAATAAAAAAAGAACTGAATATTGATTTTCTTTAGCATCCTTGCTAATACAATCCCATTTAGCTCCCAGTGAAACTGATGCCTCTAGCTAAAGAGATGGACATAAGGAGCAAAGTAATGGGGGAAAATGCACATCAGTGTATTTAAAAAATAGTATCACTTTTGCTGCAAGGCATGAAGTTAAATGGAGGACTATAGTCAGTCATGATGAGGAGAAACAACTGCTAATTCTGAATTTCATGCAGCTTTCTCTACAAAGCCATGAATTGACACAAGAACTAAATTTCCGTGTGTGTGAGAAATAGGTGTAAATTCCTGAACATTTTGGCCCCTGAATTAAGGAGACTAGAATCCATGCTTTGAGCCCTCAATGTATCTCCTAGACTAAAACAAATTCTAACAACTAGGTCCCAGAAACAAACAACTTGTTCATCACATAATTGTTACTCTTCTAGTCTTCAGGTGAAATATAAATTTCTATTCTAATATTACAAAAGATAAAGATATTTAAGTCATTTTATAAGACTGTTGATATAGCCCATTGATAGATCCTCCTGTCTACCCTGTCTAGCATGCATGAGCTACAAGGTTCAATTCCCAGCCTTGACCAAAAAAAAAAAAAAAATAAGAAAAGTAAAGATAACCCTTGTGAATGAAAGATCCCTGTTACCCACACTAATTTGCTATCCATTAGCAATTTCCAAACAAGGCAATTTCAGTTCAAGTGAGTCAGATCATCGAATATTTCCATCATTTGATTTAAAAACACCTGCCACATTTTGTGACATTACAAAATGAGGAGTCAGGAGGGTTCATCTTTATTTTTATACTAAAAAGAAAAATGTAACGATTTCATTTGTCTCCTGTTTTCCCTGAGAATCATCACTGTACCTCCTTTCCTGGAAGACAAATGATTTAATTTTACAAGATAAGTTTTTCAAGTAAAAAACAAACTCTATAGAATTTTTCTGTGCTAAAATCATTTTTAGTAGGAAAGATATACTTAATAAAATTTTGTACTGAAATTGCCAAATGTTTGAACTCAAGATTATAATTTCCAAAAGTAAAGGCTGTCACAGACGTGATGATTTGACATTTGAGATCTGATACATGCCTTGTGCATGGAACAAAGGTAAAATCAGGCCAATTTCAATATAAATGACCCTCCATAAATTTGTAATAAACGATGTGAAACAATATTATTTTATCTTTTGATTATAATAGCAATATCTGCTTAACTGTAAGAAATTCAGAACTTAAAGAAAACCACATAGAAAAGAAAGACTAATCAAAATCTTATTAATTTGCAACACAGCTTTTAGTATCTTAATACATATCTTTCCAAACTATAGGTATAGTATATGTTTACATACACACGGTTTATAAACAGCATCAGTCGGTATATATTTAATCACTTTGAAGTGATCGTAGCTCACTCTTCTTTCTGCATGCTACCCAAACTGAAAGTCTGTTTGTTATCACAAATGTTAAACATACCATCTTTTCTGGACTTTTATGATAGAGAATCAAGGAATTGAGTGGTAAGAAACATAGTAGAAAGAAAAAAACACAATTATTTCCTGCAGAGAAAGTCAAAGAATATAAGGCTGAAAGGAGCTGGGAAAAATCAACATCCAAGAACAGTGATCAGGTACCATTCAAGCAAATGATGCCCACAGTGGTGAGATACACAGAAGAGGCTCTGAGGGCAGTTTTCTGTGCATTGAGAATATCCGCTCCACATCTTTCTTCAATATTTAGAATTAACTTACAATTTTGCTATTGGACTTCTTAATTTCAATGAACACAGTACAAAATAGAAGGAATTGGTCCCTTTCATTTAAAATTATACATCATTCTGAAACCTTCATTTCTCTAGTTAACAATACAATGGTGACACCCAGTGTCAATAAGCCTAACACTTATAAGGGTTTTCAAAGTTGTATCATACTCCACTATATACATATCAAGAATTATTTTGGAGGCCTGAGTGGTGTTTCAGCAGTTACTGTGCTTGCCTGGCTTGCACAAGGACATGGGTTTGATCCTTAGTAACATGTACACAACCAAGTGTCAGAACAATGAAAGCCACATGAAAAATCTAAATAAAATTGATTTTGTTTCTCTCTCACTGTCCTTCTCTCTGTAAAAAAAAATGAAAGCTATTTTGACACATTTTGAGTATTTTTCAATTTTCAAAAAGTACATAAAATGAACAATTGTATATATAAAACATTATAATTTTCCAATATTTTTAATATATTTATTTCTTAGAAGTAGAATTTATGTACCAAAGGTAACATTCTTATTTGGCCCTTTGATTTGTTGGCTAATCATCCTCTCAAAAAGAATGCACACTCCTATTAGCCAGAAGCAAGAGGGCCGATTTCCACACTCACACCAGAACTACAATTTTTTTTTTTTAATTTGCTTACAGGAGTGGAAAACAACAGGAATGATAGATATTTTTGAATTCCATTGCTTGAAAATGTCATAAGACATCATCTTATCCTAAATTTATTGACCAAGAGATAATATGGATTATAGGATTCTCTAGAGAAGACAGTAATTTTCTTTGCAAATTTAAGAATTATCTTTATTGTTTGCTTAATTTTTTAAAAAATTAAAACCTGGTTAAAATAACATATTTAAGAGAATATATCACAGAGCATGATAAAATCCAGTGGAATGCTAACCCATCCAGATGAATTGCTCTATTAAGAGAATGCTTTTCTTACATACTAAATCAATTTTACCATAATAGTAAAAACCCTCTAAGTGAAAGCCTATAAAAATGAATAGTAAAATAGTCACTATCAAAGTGCATTCCTTTGAAGGTCAGATGCCCATATTTTGAAAAGAAACTGCATTTTTTTCAAAGGGGCACAAAATAGACATTTTCAACACAACCTTTCTAGCAAACAGTTCTATTATATCTTTTTTTATATACTGCTATTTTTTAACATAGGTATTACATAAAAGTAAAGACTTTTACAATAGCTTCTTCTATTAAAGCAGTTAATATAATCCCCCTTTTCTGAATTTTCAATAATTCATTCTGTTTTTCAAGATTGAGGATGGCACACTGAAAATACTATGTACATATAAAGTGACATCCTCAAGGGTATCATCTCAAAAGTGGAGAAAAATAAATTATGCTTGTTGTTCCAAAAGCCTTATTATTTGTCTTGTTGTTTTTATAGATACAGTATATAAATCTTAAGAATTAGAAATATACACAATTTTAATAATAGAAACACTCTTTTAAGTTTTGGAGTTATCCACGATTCTGTTCCTGACCTTTTATTTCTATCACTCTGCAACGACCTTATTTAAATTCCATCCAGCACAAACTTAATATGTCCAAAATGAACTCATAATCTCATCACACCCATACACACATACAAAACTGCTCTTCTCCCAATGTTGTTTTCTTGAGCAGTTGCCTATTACAAATAATGAAGTCAAGAAGAAAAAATTTCTAACACCCAGCATTGAATCAGTCATCAAGTCCTATTGATCTTATACCTTAAATATCCCTTTAACCCATTTTCCACCATTCTCTTTGAAACACCCTTAATTTAGATCTTGATTGCTAAAATGACATTCTAAAGTTTCTCTTTGCTTCTAATCTTCTGATCTCTAGTGCTCCCCTAATCAATTCTCTTTAAGGCTGTTGTTGTGAGGGATCTGTGCCATTAACATAGAATGGACACATTTGTGTCTTTCTACAATGTCAGAATTAATTGAATAACAATATATTCACAGGCTACATCACTTTCATTTGGGTTGTATCCCAAATACTTATGGTTTACTTAGTAGCCATGAGCAGGGCAATCAGTACTATGCTTTTGTTCCATTCCAATCTTAATTACTAATATCCATAAGACTCAAGTCACACATCATACTTCACGCAATGAGATATATAGATATATACAGAAAAGCTAAGAACGGGTTAACAGTGGCCACAGGGTTTCTAAGGCAGAACTGAAAGCAAAGGCAGAGTTGCTACAGATGCAGGTGGTCAGATAAGATTATGAACTAGCCAAGAGCTTGTGTAAGATACAGAACTATTCAGACGGCAGAACCTGTTCAAGGTGAAAATCTCTGTAGCTGGCAGTTTCAGAAGTGGGCTCCGTCAAGCAAGGAGATTAAGCTAAGCAGATGCCCCAGGGAAGAGTTGGGAGATATTGCCTTTCAACCTCCTGATGTCTTCACCAGCAGGTTTGATAAAACGATGGGTTGGTGTGTACCATCTTAGGTGCCCCCTCACTTATGTGTTTCAGGTGATATGATTGGATCATAAGATGGTCTGATGTGTTTGATCAGTTCATATACCCAGTTTCTCTAATAATGTTTTTGCTGTACCCATACATCTACGTGCTTATAATTTTATTCAATAAGTTCACAGGTGGTCAGTTTTTATTAGCACAATAAATTCATCTTCTTGCGCCTTATGATTGTGTTGTGTGTGTAATTGGGGTTATTCTTTTTGATAAGTTCCACATGCCCAACATTGGTGGTTATCTATTTGTCTGGAAAAGTTGCCAAGTCATTCTGTCTTAGCATTGGAATAATCATTCAGGGCAACTGCTACTTTACAAACTGGTATAACTCAGGATTAGGTACTATTGTTCTGTACTCTCCACAACTGCTAAATGTGTCATTCGAAATTTCAGATCTGATTATATAACCAACCATCTAAAAAAATCTAGCTATAATACATTTTAAAAACTCCTTCTCAGGGTGGATTGGTTGCTCAGTGGTTACAGCATTTGCCTGGCATGCTCAAGTATGTGAGTTCGAACCCCAGCAACATGTACACAACGAAATCTCAGAGCAACGGAGGCCACATGGGAAACTAAATAAAATTGATTCTTTTCTCTCTCTCTCTCTCTCTCCTTTCACTGTACCTCTCTCTCAAAAAAAAAAAAAAAAAAGAAAGAAAAAACAACTCCTTTTCCCACACAGGAGGTATCCATACATCCCCATACTTGCCTCTTCTATGGTTTCTCCACCTTCCATTCATGCGCGCGCACACACACACACACACACACACACACACCTTATATATCAGCAGCTCAGAACAGCTAGATAAGCCTTGAATTTACAGCCTCTTCTCTCCATTTCTCTGTGCACATTATTCCCCTCTTTCTAGATCATTCATTCTTCCAACCTCTTATGTAGACAATATCCTTCCAGACAAATGCATCTCCCCTGAACATGCATTTCTTAAAACATGGCATTAAATTGCATATCCTTCTCCATGGTTTCAGAGTAAAATTCCATTTTATTATATTTCCTTTACTTAAGGGACAGTAACTTGACATAAAGGCCTTTTTCTTCCATGCATGTGCCTCCAGCACCAATCACACTGTCTAGTCAAAATGAACTTCAGAAAATGAATATATAAGAAGCTCCATGCATTTAAGTAGAGTCTTGCTTTGTACCTATCAAGAAAGCCTTAAAAATGTTGTATATGTTCAAGTCTATTTAGAACTTAAATTCTATTATATATGAATCAATTAGCAAAATTACTGAAACAGTATCATGCTTTATAGAAAATGCAGCTCTTGGAATTCTCCATGGATCTCCATGTGTCTCCACAGGTCTTGTAGGTGTCTACATTTCCTGGAAGCACTGACAATCTTTGCTTTTATCTCTCTTTCTAAAGATGTTAATGTAGTGAACATCCTTCAAAGATAGACACAGATGCTCCCTCTAGAACAAATATTAGGACTACTCACTGCCCAGTAAATTAAGGAGAATATTCCCCTTTGGGACAAAGGACAAGTTTGCTTGCAATTCTTTAGAAAATATACATCTCAGTTCCCTAAACTTGCATTTCCTCAGTTTTGAAGAAACCCTATCATATATACAGCATCTTGGCCCATTCCATCATCCCATTGGACTGGACGACAAGGAAAAATGACACAAATATCCATCTCATGGGACTTGCTGTACAGTGAAGCCCTCTGTTTTGCAGTAAGTATATTGTTACTGCTTTCAGTGTCCATCAAAGTGAAGCAGGCCTACTTGTTCACTTGCAAGTGGGATGCATTCTCAGGTCCATTACAGTTCTTGAGAGTTGCTTTATGATAAACGCTATCCTTTAAACCAGATAGCCACTCCAAATCCTATCCTGTGAAAAAAAAATCTGGAACATTTTCTATCCACATACTAGCATGAAGAATATTTACTTACCCAGTAGTATAAATTACCCTTCCAACAACCCTAAACAACCAAATACAGAAAATAATTATGGCCAAACAACTTCCTTATATAGAGAATAGTCATCTTGCTCTAATACCTGTTTGAAAATAAAAAACGATGCTTGTAACCCTTGACTCAGCCCATTTACATCCTGTCTTGGTTCATTGCAGAAAGACCTCCTTTATTCTGTCTTGCCAAGAATGCTGTGAAAATCCAGAAGAAAACCATTACATAAAGTAATATTTGAAGAACTTTTCAAAATCCTGAGGGCCATTAAGGAACCAGGAATTATATACCTGTCAGGCTGCTGCCTGGGAAATAAACTTGGGCCTAGGAATGTAATCTTTTGAATGGGGCCAAGCTTGCAAAATCTGTTAATATCTTTTAATCAGTGTAGCAGTTACAATTGCTACAGATGAACTCCTCACCTAAAGGCAGTCCTGGCAATCAATCATGAACAGCTTAACCTAAAGAATGCTAGGATAACTCTGCACCAATTGCTTTCCTTTTCATGTAATGTGTGGAATTTCCTTGGTGGAAGTTTTCCTTCTTAAAAGTCCAGCACAATTTGAACTTCTTTGGAGCACTCATTCAGAAATATCTGAATCTCTATGATTTGAAATCATCTTTCCCAAGACCTCAAATAAATTTTTTTCTCTTTTATGGCTTCTGAATTGGAGTTGATAGACAACAATTACAAGTAGCAACCTGTTCATTTGAATAAGGGTGTAAATTGTTAGTCATGAAAACTGTCAACCATGCTCAAATTCGTTCCTATAAACTTGAACTCTTCCCCCCGCCCAACCTAATAATTTATTTCCCAAAGATGATACATGGAGAGTGAAAAGAAAACAAAAAGTAATATAGGCTTTGTATCAACTCCAAATGACCAAGAACCAGGAAAAATGACAGAGGTTTGCTTAATAATGGAGAGTAGAGGCAGATATGATAAAGGATAATTTATGTCCCAGACAAAAATCAAAACATATTTTGGAAAAAGAAGATAAAGGGCTTTAGTTTGAAAGAATCAGTAAACAATTACATTAAGGGTTCCTTCTAACATTGCTTTTTTTTCCCAATAAAAATCCATTACTATTACAACAAGATAACCTTGAACACTTATTTCACTAAATAATTTTGGAACACACCAGGGGCTCATTGGTGCCAAAAGGATGAATTGATCACCTTTTATTTAATATAGTGTGTAACAATGTTTTACCATTGGAGGAATACTGAATAAATCTTTCTTTAAAATAAAAAATTAAACTAAAAGACATTTTATTTCATCAGGGAAAATATAAGATTCTTAAGAAGAAGAAGCAAGTCTTCTTTGCCAACCATTTGACTTCTAATAAAATGTGAGTACTTTTTGATTCATTGATAAGCAAGCAGTCTTATACAGTGGATATGCAATGCAGGTACATATCAGAATCACTTGTGATGCTACATTTACTAAATCAGAATCCCTGGAGGCAGGGAAGAGTCATGTTTAGTTTAGAAAAGTTTCCCTGGCAGACTCTTAGAATTAAAACAAATTTGAAATTGATTGCAAGATGACTTGTGAATATGAAACTTTTTAGAAATAATCATTATTACATGTCATTTTCAAATAGCAGCTTGCTAATCAAAACTAATTTCCTATGCAAAAATGAAAATTTTGAACTATGATTCTCATATATAAATGCCCCTTCTTAACACCAACAATTTGTGACTGACCCCAATAATCATGGTGTTACATAAGATATAAAAGAACTAAGTTATTAATGTAGTAACTCCTTTTTAAAGTTTTATTTAGCTGAACAATTTCTACACATATTTGGAAAACATTTATTAGTATGTGAATGTACTTGAGAGGAAAGCATTTTTATTCACTCTGCAGGTTATACTCATTCCACCTAGAGATTCTCTGACTACTTTGAATATTTCTTTCTGCTAATTCTCAGGTGATGGAGACCACATGTGCAGCAACTTTTATGTGTGATACTATTCAAAGTGTAAAACTTGAGCCTTTTGTCAGTTAAAAACCATTAGGTCACTAGATGGAAAGTCATTATATAGCACTTTTCTTACATACTCAAACTTTTCAGACAGTGTCTCTTGATTTGTTCTTATCACACATCTTTCAGATAGATAACACTTATCTTTATTTTCTAATGTGGATGTGAGATACAGAGAGGTTAAGTGGTTTGTTTCAGGCTTTCAGAAGAGATAGTTTAGAAATTCCAAATCTGCATACCAGTATTCATGTGATTCATGTAACAGCACTGCCCCTCTAAGGCAGCGGAAGGTATGTGGGGAGGAATCTCTAAAGCAGGGTTCACCCTTTCTTATGAATTCAACTGAGAAATCACTTGCTCCACTCAAGCAAACACTTTAACCTAACTTCCTATCCATAAATCAGAACACAGACAAAAAAAAGTCTGTCTTTTGACAATGGGCTGTGTGCCTGATGAATATCTAAAAGTGATAGTATACGTCTTACCAATGAGATCAAAGGTGGTTGTACATTTAAGAGTTAAGTGCACTGTCTAAGCAAGATTAAATAACATGCAAAAAATAACATCTAGGAGAAGAGACCAGACCAAGATAGTCAGACACTTGAAGGCAATGAATAAAGGAGATATAAAAAGAAGTGAAACATGTCATTAGAAACTACTAACCTACTTGTTATGAGCTGAATTATATTCCTGCCAATTTCACATGTTAAATCCCTAAACCCCAATAGCTCAGAATGTGTATATATCTGGAGCTAGACACTTTAAAAGATGATAAGTTAAAATGAGGCCACAGGATGGGGCCTGATCCAATATACTGGTGTCCTTATAAGAAAAGGAATTTTGTTTATCTACAGAGAGACACCAGGAGTGTGGGTGCACCCAGGGAAAGTAAGTGAAGAGGCAAGAGGGCAGTGGCCATCTACAATACAAGGAGAAAGGCCTCAGAGGAAAACTAATTTCAACATCACTATGATCTTGAACTTCTAGCCTTAAGTTTCCATTATTTAAACCACCCACTCTGTGGAATTTTACTGTGTCAGTCTTATAAATGGAGATATCATCCATTTGGTAGATTAATCCTGAAGGGTGACGGTATGTGTCTCTGGCCACATCATAGTACATACGTGCATGTGGTCAATTTCTGTACTGCTAGGGCCTATCCCAGGCTCTACAGAGCTCTCGCCAGACCCTCATCCATAATGTCCTGAGATTCACCTCTACAAAGTATCACTGACATCTAAGACTGACTAAAGGTTTTGTTTCCAACTACAGGGTCACTCTCAGCCTTCACACAAGGCAGACACACACAGAGTACCTGGCAGTTAATGTCCTGAAAAAGGTTCCCAACAAGTAATGGCCAGGGATTTAGTCAATAAATGCCTGAGCCACCTTACCCCTGGGTGATAACTGCTCTTTCTATACTGTGTCACAAAGTTCTCCAGTGGAGTTGAGTTCCAATTTCCCTCACTAGGAGCTGGCTTGATGATATGCCTTTTCTAGCTCACTTCACTCCCTTTCCCACCATACTACCAACACTTCCGAAGATTAACACACAAATAAATCATAGATTGAGGTCAGTCTGTTTCTGGGAAATCTCCAACTAAACCATCTGTTCTAAACCATCACTCCTCTTTATTAGACTGGAAATCTAACAACAGTCTATTCCACAAAGACCTGCACAATATTGAAAACCTTTGTAAGGCCACATGAAATTATTCTTTAAGAAAAAGTATATGCCTTCCAACTTTGTAAAAGTTCTAGTATTTAAACTGTCTTTCAAAATATGTCCATCCCAAAATTCTCTCTTTCTTGAACTTTTGCCTCTTGTTTTATAAACATGCTTCCTGCGTCCCCTTCAAACATCCCTCCCTCTATGCAGTGACCTCCTCTAGTTTCTGTTAAAGTCACAGAAATTTATTGGGCAAAAATACCTACAGTAAGAACAACTGCCATATCTAATGGACATCTTTACAAAAATTGTAATACAACCTATTTCTAAAAGATTTTCTTTCCTTACTGTTTATCCTTTCTGACGTACTTTTTTACCCTGATATTAGAAAACCATTCTATATTTTGTCCAAAGAATTGAAGATTCAACTTTTGTGTTTAGATTCTATGTTAGTTGGAATTACTTTGCTTATGGCCCCAAAGCCTTCATATGTATGACAGAGATGCTCACTCACTTCTCAAACCCTGCCACCCTACCTTCTGGGACTCTTCTGTCATCTGATTCTGTCTGAATCTCCTCCTACATTTCTAATCAGTTATTCATATTTCTTTCATGCATTTCTATTCTTTCATCTGCTCTAGAAAATCCCCCAGTACCTGAAATCTTGGCCTCATCCTATTTTTTTCATCACATTCTCTTTTTTGGGAAATCTTTTTTCACCAGCTTTATGCTTACTGCCTTTTTATGGGGGGTATATACTTCTTGTTGTGTAGGCATCTTAAAATGAACAAATTGAAAAGATAAGTTTTATTTTTCCCATTCCACAAATGAAACTTCCTATTTCTCAAGTATTCTGATAATCACACTATCAGAAACCCCATTATCAATGTCAAAAATCAAAAAGTAACTTCATATTCTCTCATTATTCTTGCTCAAATCACACTTTCAACGAATTCATCATCAAATGCCATAATTTGGATATTGAATATTCCCAAAAGATCTATGTGTTAAAGTCATGGTCCCAAGGGTGACACTACTGGAAGGTCTTGGAGCCTAGTAGGAGACCCTTGAAATAATCACAGGATTATGGTCTCTTCCTCTTTCTCTTTGACTTAGCTTCCTGCCTCATGAGGTAAGCAGTTTGCTCTACCATGCACTTTTCCCATGACACATGACTTGCTAGAAGGATAAAGTGGTGAGGCCACTAAGCCACGGACTGGACCCTTCAGTGAGCCAAAGTAAAACTTTTCTCTCCTTAAGTATCTCAGGTATTTCATTATGGTGATACAGAGCTAACAGACCAAGTCTAATTATTTTAATCCAAAACTACTTATAATTATCCTTCCTGGCCCCATCTATAGCTCTACTATTCTGGATAATGCTCTCATAATATTTGCCTAAATAATTTAGATATTCTGATTTCAGTATCATGGCACTCAAATCCATCCTCCCCACGGCTCCCAGAGTGAGGTACAGTGTAGATATCACCAACTGCTCTCTGATATATCAAGATCTTCTCTCATTCTTCACATAGAAAATTTCCACTCTTCTCAGAATTCTTAGAGTTGATCAGAACCATATGAATTATTTGGGCAATGGTTTGTGTAAGGAAGTGATTCTTTCTAGATTAAGATAATATAAAGTCCATGTGTGAGGTTCCAGCATCATCAAAGGGATGATACAAGTATCATCTAGTCTACTAGTGTTCCTGAGTAAATATTTAGGATGGAAGTTTCCGTTACTTCCAACAAAAGCCAGGAAGAATTGTGAGGTTTTTTTTTTCTCTACAACTTAACAGTCTACCATGCCCAATAAACCATCAAAATAAAAAATTTGCTCATGTCATTCTCCTACATGAAATACTTTAGTAAGTTCACAATTACCCTTGAAGTATGATTAATCACCTTACATAGTTATAGGAATTCCACAATTTGTCTTTTGTTCATCTTCATTCGTTATGGTAAGCACCTTCATTTTATAGACTAACATACTGAATAATACAGATATAGGTATAGATATATCAGAAAATTCATGCCTTCACCTTATATCAGTTGTTGTCTCATTCTTGTGTTATTTAATTGGATAACTTCTACTTAAACTTTAATACCACTCAAGAGTCAGCATCTTCAAGAAAGTCTTTTTTGAACTTTGAAACTGATTTTTAACTTCTTCAGGGAATGCTTGATATTTATCTTGTTTTAATCCCCAGCTTCTATCACACAGCTTTATAAGTCACTCAATAGATGTTTCTTGAACTCTCCTTACAGAATAATCCCAAGATAAATAATTATAAATGAAAGTTTTAGTCATTCTAATCAAGCTTATTTTTTCTTCAGGACTAAATTAATATTTTGTATTCCTAAATGGGTTCATCAGTTATAAAATAATACATAATGAATAAAATTCTTTCAGTATAATTGTGCTTCTTGTTTATTTACTTATATATTTAATCAATTCAAATATAGAAAGAAAGTATAATACTTAAGGAAACTTACTGAACATTGGGGAAAACCCAATCTCTTGGTCCAATCAAATATGACTATTTCCTGCAGTGACTTCATTTTTTGCTTCAGATTTCTATACTTGAGTTTTAAAAAAAAAATTGGACTTTTTTTAAGAGAGAGAGAAAGATAAAATCAATTTTATTGTTTCATCTAGTTTTTTGCTCTTCCTCCACTTAGTTGTGTATGTGGTACTGGGATTGAACCTGTGTCCTCACTCATGTCAGGAAACTGCTCTACTGCTGAACCACCTCTCCAACCCTATTTTTGACATTTTATACTTTATCTTCCAAATAGCAACCAAAGGTGATTCTTTAAAAAAAAAAAAAA
>PVKS010042840.1:0-14967 GCA_004027875.1 Aplodontia rufa | reverse complement strand
TCTATGGAAGAAATCATGCTGAGTGAAATCAGCAGAACCCAGAGAACCAAGGGTCGAATGTCTTCACTCATTTCTGGAGGCTGGAGTTAGACCCTGGCCATTGAGAAAGGAGGTCTACTATCATGTTTTAAATCCAGATAAGGTGTAACGTCATACAACCTAATACATTTTTGGAGATGTCTTGGGAAGCGAAGGGGAGGGATAAGGGTGGGTAATTGAGGGGGGGTCTTGGAGGTAAATCTAATTTTCAGAATCTATTATGTGTATATATATACACATAATAGATAATATATATATATATTATATCATTAGAAGCTTGTGTGATTGTTCAACAAATAAATATCTGAATAAAAACATAAAAAAGTGACATCTTGATTCAGCACATAGCATAACCAAATCATTTGCAAACTGTAAATGACGTTTCCAGAGAAGTTTCCACATTTCTCAAATTAGTGGTGCTGAAGAATATTGGCATTTTTGGGATATAATTGAGCTTTTCTTCCAATTGAATTGGCATGTTTTTTAAAATTTTTTTTTCTTTGTCAGAGATTGTGACAAACATGACACAAAGATTTCAGATGAAAATGTCAGCTCGTTCTTTGGGAGGAAATAGTTGATTCATAGATTTGTTAAACAACGTCTATTGTATTTTTAGTGGAACTCCAAAACCATTCCCACAAAGAATGGTAGGAAATGCAGCCATTCTGCCTGAGCACTCTCTTGCGTTAGAAGAGAGATATCCTGGCAGGAAGCAGTGTGTTAGATTTACAGAAAAGAACCTGTGAATGTTGACAAGCTCGTTGATAGCTGTTTGTGATTAAAAATTCATAGCATGCCAGATTCTGGAGGGAGAGTCCACAGTGGAAAGGGAGGTCCTGATTTTTTTAATTGGTTCTTTTTAGGTGTGCACAACAATAAGATATACAATGATGAAATCATGAAAGCATGGAGTATAATTTGTTCTAATTCGGTCTTTAATATTTCTCCTTCCTCCTCACATGGTTCTCTTCCCTCTACTCCACTACTTTTTCTTTTATTTACTAATAGTTTTTTTATTAATTAGTGTCTTATTGATGTAACATATTGATGAGAATCCCTATGATTTGTTCATACATGAACCTAGGAAAGCTAAGTCTGATTCATTCCTCGAACTTTCCTTGTCTCACCCCTCCTTCCTTAGTTTCCTTCCCAGTTGTCAATTTCTCTGATCTTTTCCTCATTCTGGGTTAGCGTCCACATATCAGAAAGGACGTTCCACCTTTGGTTTTTGGGGAGCGGCTTATTTCATTTAGCACAATAGCCTCAAGTTCCATCCATTTTCCAGCAAATACCATAAAGTCATTCTTCCTTATGGCTGAGTAATACTCCATTATGTATATGCCACTTTTTCTTCAGTGAGTCATCTGTTGAAGGGAATATTGGTTGCTCCATGGCTTAGCTATGCTGAATTGTGCTACTCTGAACATTGATTTGACTGCATCACTGTACCATGCTGAGTTTAGATCTTTGGATATAAACTGCGGAGTAGGATAGCTGGGTCAAATGGTCAGCCCATTCCTAGTTTTTTGAGGAATCTTCATACTGCTTTCCAGAGTGGTTATGCCAATTTGCAGTCCCACCAACAATGTATAATAGTGCCTTTTCCCCACATCCTTGCCAAAATTATTGTTATTCGTATTCATCATCGCCATTCTAACAGGAGTGAGGTGAACTCTCAGTGTAGTTTTAATTTGATTTTCTCTGATTGCTAGTGATTTTAAACTTTTTTTCATATATTTGTTGACCATTTATATTTCTTCATTTGAGATGTATCTGTTTAGTTCTTTTGCCCATTTGTTAATTGGGTTATTTGTTCTTTTGGTGTTAAGGGTTTTTTTTTTTGTTTTGTTTTGTTTTTTGTATATCCTGGATATTGATACCCTATCTGAGGGCCAGGTGGCAAAGATTTTATCCCATTCTGTAGGTTCTGTCTTCACACTCTTGATTGTTTCCTTTGATGTGAGCAAGGTTTTCAATTTGATGTCATCCCATTTATTGATTTTTAACATTATTTCTTGTGCTTTGGGGGTGGATGGATTTTCAGCCAAGTTCTACCAGGCCCTTAAAGAAGAACTGATTCTAATCCTCCTCAAATTAGTCCATGAAATAGAAAAAGGAGGGAATTCTGCCAAACACATTCTACAAAGACAGTATCTCCCTGATACCAAAACCAAAGACACATCAAGGAAAGGAAAGTTCATACCAGTATCCCTAATGAACATAGATGCACAGATTCTTAATAAAATTTTGGTAAACCACATGCAGAAATACCTTAAAAAGGTAATGTGCTATCATCAAGTAGGATTCATTCCAGAGATTCAAGGTTGGTTCAATATATTGAAATCAATAAATATAATATCTCGTGTAAATAAATTTAAAAACAAGAATAGCATGATTATCTGAATAGATGCAGAAAAAACATTTGACAAAGTACAGCACTCATTCATGTTTAAAACACTAGAAAAACTAGGGATATACAGATCTTACTTCAACATTGTGAAAGCTATGTATGACAAATCCAATGGCAACATTGTTCTTAATGGAGAGAAATCGCAATCATTTCCTCTAAAAACAGGAACAAGACAAGGATGTGCACTTTCACCACTGCTATTCAACATAGTCCTTGAAGCTCTAACCAGAGCAATTAGGCAAAAGAGGAAATTTCAGGGATGCAAATAGGCAAAGAAGAGCTCAAATTATCTCTGCGTGCCCATGACATTATTATATACTTGGAAGAATCAAAAACTCCCCAGAAGACATCTAGATCTCATAGATGAATTCAACAAAGTAGCAAGATATAAAATCAACATCCACAAATCAATCATGTTCCTATATTTCTATGATGAACTTGCTGAAAAAGAAATTAGGAAAAATACCCCATTCACATGAGCAATAAAAAAAACGACAACTTGGGAATCAGTTTAACAAAAGAAATGATGGACCTTTACGATGAAAACTATAGAACATTAAAGAAAGAAATTGAAGACCTCAGCAGATGAAAAGACCTCCCATGTTCTTAGATAGGCAGAATTAATATTATCAAAATGGCTACGTTACCAAAAGCACTGTACAGATTTAATGCAATCCCCATCAAAATTCCAATGGCATTCTTTACAAAATTAGAAAAAGCAGCAATGAAATCCATTTAGAAAATAAGACCCAGAATGGCCAGAACAGTTCTTAGGAAGAAAAGCACAGCTGGAATTATCATAATACTGGATTTCAAACTGCACTACAGAACTGTATTAACAAAAACATCACGGTCCCGGCCCCAAAGCATATGAAGACCAACAGAATAGAAGACAGACAGATGCACATAAATACAGTTACCTCACACTCAACAAGGGCTCCAAAAACATAAGGTGGAGAAAAGACAGCTTCTTTTAACAAATGCTGCTGGTAAAACGAAATCCATAGAGTAGTAGAATGAATTTAATCTCTGTCTCTACCCCTGTACAAAACTCAAAGTGGATCAAAAACCTAGGAATTAGACCAGAACCAGCACTGACTAGGAGAATGTGGCTCCAACATTCCAACATGTTGACTCAGGAAGGTCCTCATTTTGACAACCCACATGGTTAGTACCTGGTAGTTTCCTCCTTCAAGGAGACTCTGTCATGTCCTGACCCCAAGGGTAAGAAATGCTGTGGCATCCCTGTCACACAGCTCTGAGAGATCTTCAATATCTCCTGTGTTCCCATTTCCTGGAGGGGAGGGAAGTGGGCAGAGAAGAGCTAAGGAGGTAGGAAGTGCTCCCCACCCCTTTGGTTTCTCTGTGACTCGATAGCTTAGGTCTGGCTCTCTGATTTAAAGAATCTTTCTGGTGTTTGATTTGCATTCAAGTCCTTAATCCATTGTGAGTAGATTTTGATTTTGTTAGATGGTGAGAGAATGGGTCTTGACTCATTCTTCTGCATGTGGAAACCCAGTTTTCCTAGCACCATTGATTAATGAGAGAGCACCCTTGCCCATACATGTGTTCTTGACATCTCTGTCAGGAATCATTTGGCTGTAAGTGCAAGAGTTTGTTCCTGGGTCTTCCTCATGAAGTAGTGATAAATGTTTCAGAGGACAGATCACCTCAGGGTGATTGTTACCCAAGATATAAATGTATCAAAATATCAAACTGTGCCCCTAAAGGTACCTGGTTATTATCTGTGAATAAAAGGAAAGTTTAAGGATTTAATGATATTAAATAATGATATTAAATAGTAATCCTGCCTCACCCATTCTCTGGACTAGCTCCACAGAGCTTTCCCAGAGGTCCTGCCTGCTTTGACCAAGGGAGCCTGGTAGACAAACCATCAGAACACAAGGAGCTACTGTTGATGAAGACCAATCTTACTTAGGACTTATTAGATTTTTTTCTCTTGGTTCAAATCATTTTTATAAATTTGCATTCATTATAGGTCAAGATGCATGCTTGTCCTGCCATTCTCCTGGTTTTGGTTTCTAAAGTTGGGGACAATAGTTAAAAATAATATAGTGATAGAATGATGCTTCGTCCAAAAGAGATATTCAAAGGCATTTTTTGCGTTTCCAGAATGATTAATTTTGTAGCCTCTAGCATAGTTGTTATGATTTAACAATTTTGAAGCCAAATTTCCATCAGCCGCTTAATTTCTTCCAGTAAATCAGTTTTAGCATGAAGAATAGTTTATATAGGCAGTCTCAGAAGACCTCATACCTACAGGGTTCTCCTTCATCTCACACATGAGGGAAGTAAGGCTCAGAGTCCAAATGATGCACCCAAAGTCACAAGAGCAGAGGAGCTTGGATTCAAAACCAGGTCACCTCAGTCCAGAGCGCACCACCTTATAAATTCGTCATTAAATGTAACTTCCCCTAAGCACAAAAACTATGCAGGAAAAATTCTACATGTTCCACGGTCATTGGAACCATAGGTTTTTAATGGCTCCAGCTAAGTCAGTTCAATCCAAATTCAAGTCACGTCTCATTTATTGATCTCCTATTGTTGCAGGAACTAAGTGCTAGCTATAGAAAAGTGACCAGAGAAAACGAATTTTGGAAAGAGAGCAGAAGGGGATATTTGCTTCTTTCTTTCTCTGGTTCAGATGGAATATCTCCTGCGTGTGACAACTTTCCTGCAACCTGGCGCTTTGAAAATCCAGGGAAGCAGAAGCGGAGGCCCTATCGCTTGTGAATTCCACGGAGATGGCATTGCTGTGACCCTCCTGCCTTTGCTGTCTGTGTATAAATTGGGAATTCCTGGAATTCTCGCTATGAAAGGCGCTAGGAACTGCAGCTTTCAACCTGCAGCCATTGAACCGCTAATGAGCAAGCAAGTGGTTTGAGGGGAAATAAACACATTTGCTTTGCTAAATTTTTACTAAGGTCTCCCTGCTTGAGAAACTGGGAGCTTTCTCCAATTAATGTAGAGCGTGACATGTTATATTAGATGTCACTTTAAATCTTGTGATTTGGCAGATGGAAGTGTTTCTACTGATTGCAGTTGATGAAAAGCCATAAATACAAAGTAAACCAGAATTTAATGATTTGGGATGCTAGGAAGTGAGGGGGACAAAACGACCTTTAAAACGAACACTCTTAACTTTCGTCTTCTGGCAGGCTCAGCCGACTCTAAACTAGAAAATGCCCTCTTGGAGAGAGAAATAGATTTCATCTTCCTAAGGACATACTCAAAAATGGGTACTAGGTTTTCCTTCCTTGTTTCTTTCCTTTTTTTCTCACTGTATATGTTTTCACTTGAGTTTGTGCAGTGAGGTGTTCGTAAGAGAACGCAGTATGGCGCAGGTAGAGATCCTCAGGGGGAATTTTTTGTTCACTGCAGAATGCTCACAGAGAGCCACCCAGGTCCTCAATTTACCATGTAGCAGAAGCCCAGCTGCCTTTGCTCTACAGCACCTTCTTCTGTACTGGTCTAGTAGTCATTAACCATCCCACAGCCTGAGGGCAGGAGGCATTCTAACTCCCACTGTTCCACCCTTCTCCAAGCTGCTTCTCAGCCCCGAAGGTCACCAAGAGCCCATGTACTCCTCTTGGTAATACTGTCTTCCAGTTTCCACTATTTTGATTCCTACTGATATTTCGTGCTACACAACTTGCACCTCACTGTTCACACCTTCCACCGTACCGCCGCCTGTGTTTTAGAAACCACTGCAAAGACTTTCTGGGCATCTTGTTTTGTGAAAGTAGGAATCAGAGAGGAAAGAGGAGGATGGATACATTGAATCATGAGCATCCTGAGTTCAGACGGTCACTCATTTAGACAGGATAACGGCATCTGCTCGAGACACACAACAACCGCAGCACGCTTACACCTTAAGTTTCAATAAGTGGAGACAATGGTTGTTTGGGGTGACATGAAATGACATGGTAGCAACATGAGAAAAGAGTGACCAGAAAAAAATCGAGTGTTTGCACATATATACACAATTATGTGTACACATGCCCTTACGCCCTTGAAACAATAATCTACTCTCTGGATACATGAATTGAATGCGCATTTTCTTTACAATGAACATATAGTGTGAAAGATAATATAAGGATAATAGAAAGCAACAAGCTATTTCAGGGCATGTTTGAGACATTTTTGTTCATACTTGCATTTATAAACATAAACTACCCTTTGAGACACCTTGAAGTCTTTTTATGTAGAGATGAATAATCTGACCATCTCTAGGTGTGCGTGTTCCGTTTTGCTTGCACAATAAATACCACCACTTGGGTGCTTTAACAAGAAAGTGTATTTGTTCGTGGTGTGGAGGCTGGAAGTTACAGGTGGAGGAGTGGGGAGCGTAGGTCCTCCTGTGACCTCTCTCCTGGGCTGACAGCTGGCCACATTCTCTCCGTGAGCTCGCATGGTCTTTTCCTCTGTATGAACATGTCTGGTGTTGCTGCCTGTCCAAATTTTCCCTGTTGTAAGGACATCTGATTGGATTGGGCCTAACCCTCCAAGGGCTGACATCTCGTTAACTTCCACACCTCGGTGATGTCGGATCTCCAGTTGGTCACATTCTGAGGTCCTGGGTTGTGGGAGTTCAACAATATGAATTTGGGGGGAAGGACAAATTTTAGCCCATGAGAGTAAGTGAAAGATAAATATTTTTGTTTCAGGAAAATTGTTTCTTAGCAGTGTCAGCTGCTAGATTTCTTCCACAGTCATCTTGTGAAATACTGACCATCCTAGGCAAAATTTGTCAATTATTTTAATAATCAAAAACTACTTTTTATTTTTACTTTTTATTAAGTAAATTTTCAAACACAAAAAGTATAAAGACTGGTAGATGTAACGAATTCTGATATGCTTTCTACCCACCTCCACAATCATTGATTTATGACTGTTTTTTACTTATATCTCCACCCTCTGTCCCATTTCCCAAAAATGAATCTTAAAATCTCAGATATCATGTAATTTCACCCATAAATATTTCAGTATGCTTCCCCACCAGATAAGAATTTTAAAAGATAAATAAAATACCAACTTTACAGTATAATTTTAATGTATTACCTTAATATAAGCAGATATGTACTCAACGCTTGAACATCTCTAGTTGTAATATTTCAATAATATATTCACATTAGGATCCAAGTGCATATATTCATATATTTTAATTGTTTGATATATCTTTTCACACAGTATGCACTTAGTTTTCAAATAAAAAGTAAACAATACCATTAAAAAAGAAGGAAAAATACTTGCTTAGGATTTCTGAATTTCTGGTGTGTTCTTGCAAGTATGCATTTTCCATTCAATCAGTTCTTCAGGCATGCCTTGCATAGTAGCACCCTGTCTGAGGTCTCCTGCCCACGCCTAAGGTTGCTCTTGTGCGGTTCCTGTCTATGCTCTGTTGCTTTCTGTTGTAGCAGTCCCCTCGCCGGGCCCTCCTGAAGTTACTATGCCTTTCATTGTGTTTCCTTGTTCTGCCTGTGTATATATTGAGATATTTTTATTCCAAAGATCAAAACTAATTTTCATGAAACCTTGGTAACTCCTTTCCAAGGACCAGTGCTACTCTGCAGTCCCGTCCTGCCTGTTCTAATGTTTCCTAGAATGCAGGGAGTGACCTCTACCTGTTTCCTTTCAAGGTGGAGCCTCTCAACAGTGTTTTGTAACTCTTGATTATGTGGCTGTTCTTCTCATTTCTGAAGAATAAAGCAAAACCCAGGCTTGGGTGAAAGGTCAAGCTCTTCTACTAGACTCACCAAAGCTGAAGCAACGCATAATCTAGGGGAGCCGTAGATATGTATGGGGGTGGGAGGAAAGGTCAGAGGGCGGGGAGAGGAAGGGATGATGGGGAGGGATCTAGAAGGAGGAATCAATGATGTGGCTCACTTTTTACTACCCTGAGAAGCCAAATAGTATTTATGCACTCATTTAGTTCTGGAAAATTCACAAATTTTATACACACACACACACACACACACACACACATATATAATTAAACAGATATAAAGGTATTTGTATCTGTTGTGGGGGAAATATAGAAGAGTCAAGAGACTGGGGTGTGAGTGATGAGAGTGATTTTGGATGAGGATTGGGGCACATCATATTGTTACTACATACACATTTATGATTGTACAACAGCACAACTCTTCAATAAAATTTAAACATATGTAAAATAATTTGGGGAGTTGGGCAACCGCTGAGGGAGGTACATGCATTTCTCATGTGTTCGTTTCATCCTGATTTCAGGGAGAATTAGCGCGAGTCTGAGCGTATTTCGCTCTGCTGCTTGCAGGTAGCTGGACCCTGATCCTTTCCCCTGGCGGGTGCCAGGTCTTGCCTGATGCAGGCACGCAGAGCCTCTGGCCCCAGGCGTAGTGTGTTGGCCATGTGGATGGGGGCCTTGGTCTGGCCCTTGCCTGCTCCTCCACTGATTGCCATTGCTCTCCCTGGGTCCCCGCTGCTGATACATGTCAACTCCCAGGACCTCTGTTCCCTGCGGTGAGCTCCTAAAGCAACCTGGTGGATTTCATTTCTTGATTTAATCTCTTGGGATCTCAATTACCCAGGGATATCTCAACACTTCTGATTCCTGCGGCTTCTCATTTTCCTGCTTCTTTGAGAATGTGGGTGTTGTGTGTATATAAGTGTGCTGTGTGTGTATGTGACTTTACCATCTCACTTTACAGACTGCGTTTGAACCTAGGAATCTACACAACCCAGTTTGGACATATACATGGAGACAATAACTCGAAGATATTCCATCAAGAATGCTGTGCTCGGGCTGGAGCAGTGGCTAGGTGGTTACGTTGCTCCCCTGGCATGTGAGAGTACATGAGTTCAAATCCCAGCACCACGTACACAACGTAACATGCAAGCAATGAGAGCCACATGAAAAACTAAGTAGAATTGATTCTCCTCTCTTCATCTTTCTCTCACTGGGCTTCTCTCTTAAAATAAAGAAAAGAAAAAAAAAAAGAAAAGAAAAGAATGCCTTCCCATATATGTTCCTAGGAGAGATGGGGTTGATGTTTGTCCCAGTTGGTGGCAGTCCAGCCAAGGGTTATCACAAGCAAAAGCTTTGCACAGATCTGAGGGAATAGTTAACAAATTCCATAATGTTATATGACAATGTTTACTTTAAATCAAGTAAACCATTTTTCCAAACAAAATTACATATCATCCCAATGCCTGGGACCAGAATGCAGTACTCTCTGGTTGAAGGCAAAGAAAGAGTCCAAGAGCCTGCCAGTGCGGGCTTCTTGTTGGTAACATGTGGACCCTGGCACTCCCATGAGGAACCCTTGAGCTCCTGAGGGAGCATTTTGTAATCTTTTGGCTTAGATTCTCCAAGGATGTTACAGTATAATAAGTTTTCAAGCTATACACATGTTAAAATATGAACCATAAATATTGTAGGGTTACAGAGTTCTACTTAATACTATAATAAAACTTTACATTTGTGTTTGCTTTTATTTTCTATAAAGGATAGACTTCTATGGAGAACAGCAGGGATTTTTAAAATTTGAGCTTCTTTACGGGTGTTCTTGCCTTTTCTAATAAGACCCCAAGACACAGTACTGCTCATAGAAATATTAAGCACCAGCTACAAATAGTAGTTCTATATTCATACCATAATGTTGGAATAATTTTAGCAGTCTAATATGGGAGGAAATTCCACAGGCATTTTAAATGTTCCTGGTAAAGACTACCAAAGATCTGAAGATAAAGAATATTGATTTACACCAAACTACGTTGGTCACTTAGTAGTCATGGGTTTGAAATTTGGAAGTTGTTTATGAAACTGAAAATTGACATTCATTAAGACATTGATAAAAATAAATTCCTCAGAATAGTGTTAATATTTTTAGGCAAAGTGTATTTGAGATATTAAGTCAACCAGCAGTGTAAACATATTTGTTTTTATTATAGTCATTAAAGGCTAAATAAAGAACAGAATTAGCTATGCACAGCGGAACACGCTTGTAGCTCCAGTTACTTGGGAGGCTGAAGATGGAGTTTCACTTGAGCCCAGAAATATGAGGCCAGTCTGGGGACATAACAAGCCCATATCCTTCAATAAGATAAACCAAAATTAAGTTAAAGTATATTATTTATATATTTGATATATATTTTGTGTACATAAAGGATATGATATATATAGCTATGAAAGAACAGTAATATCCCCTATTGTTTTAATTTTACATTTATTATTTTCCTCCTTTCAGAACAAATCATTTAACTCTTCCCTTGTTGCATATTAATGCTTCATTATGCTGAAAAAAGCTTTAGTAAGTATCATTTCTGCTCACTGATGCAACAGGCCATCATTATCTTCATGTGTAGGAACCTAGGGAATCTTTCAACTACAGACTGCATTGGATATTTATGTGGAGGCTGTTACGTAAATGTGGGGATCATCACACTTTTTCCAATAAAGGTCAGACAGTAAATATTCCAGACTTCAGAGTTCACGCAGTCTCTGTTACAGTCACTCAACTCTGCTCTTTTAGCACTAAGGGAACTGTGGAGGATAATTATAGACCATGGTGTATAGTAATAAAACTACAGAACAGATGTGAGGCTGGACTTGGCTGGGAAGTCAGATTTTGCTGACCCCTAGTGTACAGTATTTACTGAATTTTGCCTACATTCATTAACTAACTGTTTATTGAGCACTTATGATATGCTGATTAAGTACTGGCTCCTAGGGAGATGGAAATGGCTGAACAGTCCAAGCTTTAAACCAATTATATTTGATATAAGACATATAGGACATGTTAAAATTGGGTTGCAGGCTGGCACTGGGTATCAAAAGAGGATGGAGTTCCTACCTACTGCATTACAATGAAATCTACTGATCAAAAAAATGAGGGGAAGGAAGCAAATATCCTCAAACTGTGTGTTAGTGGTCAGGAGCCACAAGAATGTTGATTGGGTCAATGAGTAACAGACATTCAGAAGGAAGAATAACGGTTTATGATTAAGAGTAAGTGAGGAGAGATGGCAAAGGCTTCAACTTCACAAAGTCAGCAAACAGAAAAACGCCCCCAAGGGATGTGAAATGGCACAAATTGCTGTTAGAGAGTAGAATTTTAAATTCTGTTGAATTTTCCCATTGGATGAGCTAAGCGCACTGTGTAACGTAGTTGTGTCGCTGTAAGGAGCTGTCATTGGTCTGGGCAGACGTACTCTGTTTCCATCCTTCTGCTCCCCTAGCCCAGTTTTGATCAGCAAAGGAAGCCTCTGTATGCAGAAAGACTCAGTGGGGAAATATAAGCCACCATCCCGGAGCTAAGTAGAGGACTTAAGGGCTGGCTGGCTGGAGGTGACATCTGCCTTGATTTGGCTGATAATGCATAACTTCTCTGGATTTAGAGGTCCACTGAATATCTACCACCCTTGGGTTGCCGCATTCTAACAGGAGGACTGATTGAGGAAACACGGCAGTAGATTATTGAAACTGTAGATTGTACTGATACCAGTCTTGGCTTTGCCTTTCCGCAACAAATCTATTCTGAATACTTGATTTGTTTCTGAAAAACAATTTGTAAGTCTCTGTAAGAACAAGGGAGTGGTCTCTCTTTGTTGGAAAAGTTGTAGTTGGGGTGTGTGTGTGTGCACATGTGTGTGTGTCCTGTGTAATAGCTTTAGAACACTGAACACTGACCCCTTTTTCCCAATTCTGGTTAAGAGATGAAGTCGGTGAGGTTGCTGGCCAGGGCTCAGCTCAGATCAACAGTGATCGAGTATGGACAACATCTTAATTCTGAGTGACCTAGCAGCGGGCTCCCGTACTGACTGGTGCACAAGACCTGTTGAACATACAGAAGTCAGGAGTGTAGTTTGTAACAGGAGGCCTTGATCCACCTGCCTGAGACTCGGCAAACCACAGCTCTCAGATACCTGATAACCAGGCTAGAGCTGTGCTCAGGAATCTGCTTTCATTCACCTCTTTAGTTCACAGCTCAGATAATTCTTCTGTGCTGTAATTGGGGATCTTTGGAACTAGACCTAGGGCTCATCTGTCCTGTGATAACAAATGAAACCTTTATATTACAAAGGACAAATTGCCCAAGATCTATTGTTTGGGAGTGTGAGTGGGGGGGGGGGTCCATCCAAATGACTCCCCTTATGTGCCTCTGACTAAAATTACTATAATACCAAACTACAGGAAACTCAATTGCTACCATCCAAATACATTGTTTATGTATGTGTGCATGTATTCAAAACTCGCAAAGTGTAGGCGGATTACAGAAGATAGATAGCAAAAGCACATTAAATAGTTTTTCCTTTTCTGACAGAAAGCAAGTCATTTAATTTTAATCCACAAATAATGGCATGCATGCGTACATCCCAATGCGCATACTTTAAGTATGTAATTTTTATGATGGTATAGGATATTGAAAAACAGGAAGGAAAACATCTGTTTTTAAATATTTCTGAAACATTGGCAAATTTTCAACAAAATCATATATATTGTAATCATTTACCCATTTCTGAAAATATTTTATATTGTACAATAATATATTAATATTTTGCATGAGGGAGTCTATTTTTTGTAACAACTTCTGAACTAATTCAATTAACTAAAAATAGCAAGTTTTATTGGAATAATAGTAATTATATTTTCTAAATGAGCCTGTTTTAAATTCAGAGTAAACACAACCTAATGCTGGAATGAGAACAATTTACAGAAAAAACAAAGTCCTGTTTTTCACTTCCATGCCTCAGCGATTAGTTCATTCCACATTCAGATGATGTAAGTGATGTGGTGATATTTAGTTTTTTTCTCCTTTATATCTTATGCTTTGATGAGGGAAATGTGTAATTACAATAATGATGTACTTATTTATGCTGTTCTCTTGAGCAGAGTGAAATCAACCCAGTCTGATTTAGTAATAGAACAATTGAATTAGGGGATGACTTTACATAATTGGTTTCATGTCGCTTTCACAATAATGAACAACCGTTGAGAAGTCAAGATGTCTGATTTCATTAGGAGATAAGGCAGATAAATTCACCTATCAACAGAAAATATGTATTTCAAACGATAGTGTGAAAAGGCCAATGAGTTTTGGCCCAAGGGGGATATTTTATTTTTTAACTTTTTTATTTTTGGTACTGGGGGTTAAACCAGGGGTGCTTGACCACTGAGCTACATCCTGAGTGCTTTTTATTTATTTTATCTTATTTTGAGGCAGGTCTCACCAAGTCGCTTAAGGCTTAAGCTGTTTAGGGCCTCCCTAAATTGTTGAGGCTGGCCTTGAATTTGAGATCCTCCTGCCTCGGCTTCCATAGTCGCTGGGACTACAGCTGTGTGCCGCAGTGCGGGCTTCTACAAGGGTATGTAGAACAACATTTGAATTCGTGGTGGACTGGCTTGGCTTCAGCAGTGAAAGTTAAGAGGCAGAGCCTCCTTTTACTGTTAAGTGCTTTTTGAAGCTGGCGTGGGTGTGGACCCGTCCTGTGATGGACAGCGGCTCTGAGACTAACCACAGCACTGGGGCAGGACCAGCGACTGCCCTGCCGGGAACAGGTGAAGACTGTGCAGCGCCACTCCCACCCACCCAGTGTGCTTTGCAAGGTGGCAGTGCTCTAAGGGTGGAGGGCACGTTCCCTGTGCACACCCAGGTGGCACAGGCTGCACATACGTGCACATCCCGCAGCTAGGGGCTGCGTACACCACATGCACATCCCACAGCTAGGGGCTGTGCATACCACATGCACATCCCGCAACTAGGGGCTGGGTGCACGTGCACATCCGCAGCTAGGGGCTGCGCATACCACTTGCACAACCCGCAGCTAGGGGCTGGGCGCAGAAGCACCTCCCGCAGCTAGGGGCTTTGCATACCACTTGCACAACCCGCAGCTAGAGGCTGGGTGCACGTGCACATCCGCAACTAGAGGCTGCGCATACCACGTGCACATCCCTCAGCTAGGGGCTGCTCCAATTATAACAAAGCATAAGAGAGGGGTAGGTCTCAGGTCTGGACTCCTAAAACTGTAATTACTGAACGTCAGGAAAGTCCATGAAGGATGAGTGCTGTGGCATGTAGCATCAGCATGTGGCAGTGTGTCCTAAGGGCGGTGGTACTCAGTCGGGTGGCAAGGGGGGGACAGGAATGTGGCGAGAAGAAACGGCTCTGCAGACCCACAAACTGGAAGCCACCACCGGCCTGGCGGTGCTTCTCTTTCTCACACTGGCTGCCTTAAGTTGTTGCCCTTTCTTGTGTCTGGTCCACTTCAGGGTCCCGTTCCACTGCTAAAAGGTTGACTTTCTCCACGTTTGAGTCTCCTCATCTATGAACATTTTCCTGTTAGGGTTGTGATGGAAAGTCAATGACAAAAAGCTGGGTGTGGTGGTACAGCCTGTAATCCCAGCAACTCCAGAACCTGAGGCAGGAGGATCACAAGTTCAAAACCAGCCTCAGTAACTGCATGGAGACCCTATCTCAAAATGAAAAAAAAAAAAAAAAGGTTTGGGGATATGACTCAGT
>PVKS010042839.1:0-15205 GCA_004027875.1 Aplodontia rufa | reverse complement strand
TGTCCCCTCCCTGGCTCCCACTCTCCCTCTCCCATGCTCAGCCCCCTCTCTCTCCCCTTGCCCCCTCCCTGCATTGTCATGCTCATTCTTCTGTGCTGTCCCCTCCCTCTCAGCTTGCCCCCTCTGCCTCCCCCTCTGGTGATGATGTAGCTCCCTCTTCTCCTGCTCTGTCCCCTCTCTCTCTCCAGGTCCCCCTCTCAACCCTGCTTCTCCCTCCCTGTCCACCTCTCCCTGCTTCTGCCTCTTCCTTTCCCTCCCCCTCCCCCACCCCCTTGTCTCACCCCCTCTGCTCCCTCCCTTCTCTTCCCCTCTCCTCACCCCTCCTCCACGGCTCTCCCCATATTAAGGTACCCCCCTCTTCTTCCTTTTGACCGCTGCCACCTTGAAGACACAGCCAAGTTGGCATCCAGTCTCTACCTGTCCTCTGCGCGGCTGTCCACTGCTTCCCCCTTTGGCTTTAGCACTGGTGGCCTCCCCATGTGGTCAATCAGTCATCAGCAGTCACTGGGCTGAGCAGGGCCCTGAGCTGTTGCTGTGGTTTTTAACCCAAAGCCAGCCTACTTAGTGCTGGGAGAATTCCCCCAGGCTCCCCCTGGGCCTGCTTCCACCCTCACTTAATCTGAATAGGAAGTGGGAAAAGTTGCTTTTCATTCATCTGCACCCTTTCCCAAGTTGTGGGCACTGTGGGGAGGGCCAGCCTCTTCCCGCTGCACCTGGAGCTGAAATGGCAGTTTCCTTGCTGTCCTTCAAGGAGCCCAAGCAGGGAATGCCCAGCCTGCAGCCTGGAGCCTGCGGGACCCCCACTCTTGGCTAATTGCTACAGGGAGTGTGGGAAGAGCAGGAGGCAAGGGGGGTTTCAGCAGCTCCTTGGCCTGGGATCACAGCTCTCTGGGGCTTTCCCAGGGAGAATGGGCTAGGGGAGTGGCTAGCGCGCGTTGCCTTTGGAGGCGAGTGTGGAGCAGAGAGAATGTGTTTATTGTTTCTTCTGAGTGGATTCCCAGCCACACTTCCATCTGTTGACTGTCTGGGCTGTGCTTGTGAGAGCGCCTGGTGCACACAGGGCCCTCCCAGCCCTGCAGGCCTGCAGGGAGCCAGGCTAGTAATGCCAGGGGTCATTTCCTTTCTCTTCTGGGACATCCTGGTCTCCACCTGGTGGACACTCACTCGTTTTACACTCTTCCAGGTTCTGGGCCATCTGGAGTGCTGGCCAGGGATGGAGCTGCTCTAAGAGCAGCTCTGGAGTCTGAGTCCTCACTCGGTGAAGGAAGTGGTCACCCTCAGCCCTGGACAGTTGAGCCCTCCCTTCATGTCCTGCGCCTCCTCCCTGCTCTCAAGGGGGTAGGGGCTCTCAGAGAAGGGTGATGGTTTTGACCTCTGCTTTGCCTTACCAGTGCCAGGGGGTGCCTAGGGGTCAGCCTGGAGGCCCTTGAGGTGGGGGTTGACCTGCTGGGCGGTTGTAGTTGATTCCTGACTCAAGACTTGGGGTCTTGAGTCTCCAGAGAATCAAGGCTGGTGTGCTTGCTGGCTGGACTCTGTCAGTGTTCTGACACTGACCTGGCCTCCTGTGTGAGTGCCCACTGTCCGGCAGGTGGCCTTTGGGCTGGGTGCCTACCTGTTCTCCACATCTTACCGTCATGGGGACAAGTCCCCTCTGTTTCCTTCTAGACCAGAGACAAGCATCCAGACCTGATTTGTGGTTCCCAGGGTGGTGGCTGGAAACTCTGTGCCTGGGTGGTCTGGGGCACCTTAGCAGGCTGGCTCTGGATGCAGAATGGCGGTTGCTCATGTCCTGCCTATTTGGCATTTCATGGCTGTTCTCTCGGGAGACAATTAACTGCTGTACTGATAGATAATCAGCACGGCAACAACTGTGGCCCTGAAGAGGAGCAACCACTGTCCCTTCGGAGGAGAGGTCTGCCACTCACCGAGAACTTCATCGCTGTGTGTTGGTGACCTAGGTACGAGGGTTATGGTAGCGAGCAAAATAAACCAAAATCCCAGGCTGGGAGGGGCTGGCATTTTAGGGGAGCAGAGAGATAAGATGATAGATAGTACATCAATAGAAGATGAATTGACAATGCACAAAGGAGAAGAGTCGGGTGGGGAAACGGCTTAAAATGTGGCGTGTGGGCAGTGGGAAATTTCTGTGGTGTGTCCAGGCATTAGGTCATACAGGGAAGGACTGGGTGGATATCAGGAGTGAGGAGCTCAGGTGGGCCCAAGGGAAGAAAGCAATCCCCGGCCAGGGCCCTTGCTCAGAAGGCCAGCAGGCCTGGGGGAGGTAGGGGTGGAGGTAGGCAGCAGGGAGCTGTGATTTTAGAGAGGTGGCAAGGAATGGAAGAGTCTAGAGTCTGGGTCCACAGGCAGGAGATAGCACCTCGAAGTGTGGACAGGCCAGGCCCACCAGGCTCCAAGCAGCTGTCCTGGCCTGGGTGGGCTTTAGCAAAGGCTCAGAGGGCTGCTGCTGACCCAGGGCACGGTGGGCATCCTTCTGCCCATTCTCCTGAGGTCTAACCAGTACTTTTTGTGACTACTTTGAAAAGAACCCAACTGCTTTTTGGAACCAGGGGCTAGAGAGGAAATAAAAAGTCAAATTTTTTTGCTGGGCGTGGTGGTGCACACCTGTAATCCCAGAGGCTCAGGAGGCTGAGGCAGGAGCATTGCAAGTTTAAAGTCAGCCCCAGAAACTTGGTGAGGCCTTGAACAACTTACTGAGACCCTGCCTCAAAATAGAAAGGCCTGGGGATGTGGCTTAGTGGTCAAGCACCTCTGGGTTCAATCTCTGGTATCAAAAAAAAAAAAGTCAAATTTTCAAACAAGTTGTTTTGCGCACCCGTTGGCTGCAGTCACACACTGTGTGGGGCCTTGGGAGAGGGGACTGGAGCCCCTGGACCTTGGCAGTGCTGTGGAGCAGGATTAATGTGAGCAGGCGGGCAGGCTAGACATAGCACGCACCAAGAATTAGAGGAAGGGCTCGCCCTTTGACCTGGCCTGCCCTGCGTGGGGCAGAGGGAGCGGGGCTTGCATGTAGCCCTCACTTTGGTGCCTGCTTTGGTTGGGTTGATTTACACACTCTCAACCTTTTTCTGTTTATGACTTCGGTGATTACAAAATTATTACCAGCTGTAAATAGTTCAGACAATGGAGAGGAAAAGGCAAAGTCCCACCTGGGTGGCGATGGACCTCACCCCTGCCTCCATTGGTGGGCTGTGGGTCCCTGACGCCCTGGGTGGTCTCTGTAGCTGTGTCCCCCCGTGCCAGGCACTTGGATTTTGCTGCTGGGAATGGTGCAGACCCCGCGTGCGTGTCTGTGGTCGTGGTTAGAATCGGTTTTGCAAATGAGATTTATGGGTTAAAGTGCACTTTTTACACTTTTGTATGGTGGATGACAGCCCATTTTCTAGTTTCTAATTGTCCTCCAAATGGTTAAATTCATTTATTAGTCGCGCATTGTCCTCAACACCCCCCTGGTGAGACTCCCTCAATGCTGCTCAGCTTTTCCAGCAGCGCCAGAGCAAAACCCTTGGTCTGATTTTCATTCCTGTGACCCAAGCTCTACCCTTCATTTTTAAGTCTCTTTATTATTGATTTTTACTGGCTGCTTATGTAGAAAGGAACTATCACATGTTCTACAAACATGTTCTCCAAGTTGGCGGCTTATCTTTCGACTCTTCACGACGTATTCGTGTCGTGGCCTTGTGTGTTTAATCAGAACTGTTCCACTTTTCCTGTAAGTGTTCCGGTTTTATTGTCAGCTTGGGTGGGAGGAGCATTTATAATACAAAGCTTAAAAAAAAGAAAAAAAGAAAGAAAGAAATGACCTATATTTTCAAAGACTGCGTCTGGCTAATGAAACTGAAGGGAGGAGCACAAAGGACGGCGGTGGTGCGGGCCCCAGGGGAGGTTGCACACACAGTGGGTCCACAAGGCATTGATGCCTTCTTGCTCAGCCCACCTCTTGAGGGTGACAGGTGCTCAGAGCTGGCCATGCGCTGTGGACAGGGCAGGCTCTGCCTCCGGAGCCTGCACACTCACACCAAGCTTTGCCAACAGCTGGGGGACAGCGGAGGCTGCTTTGGGATGGGAAGACATGGTTGTGTTGAGAGAGGAAGGATTGTACCTTTTTTTCCCTAATTTAAAAAAGAATTGTCTGGTGCAGAGAGATTATTTTTGCCATCAAATCAAGCAAAGGTGAATTTAGGTGGACAGAGCTATTTGAAAGTGGTTCTGCTCTCCTAGAAGGGGCAGAGGGAAGCGGGTCTGCAACCACGCAGCAGGGCCTGGCACCCCAGGGGGGATTGTCCCTTCGCTTGGCATTAGTGGTGGAGGGCGCTGCTGCATCATGGTGGTGCCCAGCCAGACGCTGTGCTTATGGACAGCGAGGGCCTTTGTGGGGAGCTGGCCTGGTTAGGCCCTTCTTCCTTTCTAGCCTCCCTTTATTTCAGGGCCCCCTGCGGGTCTCTGACTCCCTCTGCCCCTCATTCTTCCCTCCTGACTTCCTCATGGCACTGCCTGTCACGTCTCAGCTTGGCCTTTTAGGGACTTGCCCACCCCCAGGGTGGCTTTCCTGGACTTCACACCATTGCTAGGGTGCCTGTTTGCCTGTTGTGGTTTGGATCTGAAACATAGAAAGCTTGGTCCTCATTTGGGGAGGCAACTGGATGGGGAGGCTCTGGCCTCCCTATTGATAGCCACATGGACAGCTGAGGTGGGTAGGGCGTGGCTGGAGGGAGTGGCCACTGGGCCCCACCCCCGGATGGGCATTGCTTGTCCTGGCCCCACGGTCTCTCCCTCTGCTTCCAGCTGTGCTCCACCACGTCCTTCCACCATGGTATTGTCTCACACAGGCCCAGAGCAGTGGAGCTGGCAGCCTTAGACTGAGACCTCAAAGACCATGAGTCAAAATAAATCTTTCCTCCTCTAAGTGGTTTCTCTCTGGTGTTCGTGACAGCGGTGGAAAGCCACCTCCTGGACGCCCGCCCCAGGGTGGCTCCCCGTCCTGGCCTCTGCAGTCGCATCCCTGCCTTGGCATATCACTTCATTCAAGGGAATGTTCTCCTCTCTCGCCCCCCGTGGTCATCTTGTACTCTAAGAGCCATTGATGTGTCCTACACTACATGGTCAGGTCTCCTCCAAAGCCTTGTATCCCTGGAGGCAGCCAGGGAGCTCCTCCCAGGCCCCAAGACTCTGGCAGGCCTCTGTGACCCTTTCTGTGTGGCCCTGGACATTTCATTTCCTCCCCCAGCCTCAGATTCTTCAGGTCCAAAGCATCCTGGTTAATGGGTCCAAGTCCCTTAGCCAGGGGCTAGCGGGTGATAGGAGTGGGTGAACGAGAGCGCCTGTTGCTGTCCCAACCTGCCCTGCACCTGCAGTTGCCTGCCCGCGAGTGAACTGGTCCAGGGACTCCAACAGAGGTGTTTAGAGCCTGAATGACTCCGTGTGGCAGAGGAGCTGCTGTCTGCACAGGGCTCGTCCCTCGTGTCAAGCCTTTGACTTTACTTGGGTGGCACAGGAAGCGATGGTCACGGTGGCCATGCACCCTTGTCCGTTTGCTAGCAGCGTTTTTGGGGCCAGGCAGTCTTTTTCCATGGCATCCTCTGGCTCACTTATCGCCTATGTGCCCTGGATCTGGACCCAGACACGCTGCACACATGAAGGCATGGCCACTGGGCTCTGTGGCCTCCATGCCACCCTGTTGTCACTGAGCTGGGCACAGGCTGCTGGAAAGCTAACCTTGTCATGGGTTGTGGCAGCAGCATGGGCTCCGGGCCGGGCTGTCCTGTGTGCTAGGACACTCTTGGCCATGGTTGTCAAACATTGGTGCCCTGACTCCTGTTCAGTTTGCAGACACTTTCAAGTGACTCCACATCCGAGTTTGACTGACAGCTTTGATTGACTAAGGGTTCTCAAGACCCCTTAGTGCCAGGTGGCCCCAACTCTCTTGAGACTGCTGGCCTATCGTCGGATGAGGAAGAGCAGAGGGCATGTGGGGGAGAGCCACAGAGGGTCCAAATGAATCCAGGTGGGGTGAGCAGGATTGTTCCGTTTCTTTGGGTGCTGTGACCTGGAGAATGTTCTTAGGAAACCCCAGGAAGCCTCAGCTTGCCAAGTGGCCCTCTTTTCTCACTCTCTTATTTCCTCCCATCATGGAAAGTTCTTTGTGGGAAGCGACCTCCCTGCTTAGACCAACCTGCCTGTTGCTGTAACAGACACACGATGGGTGTTCGTTGTTCTGCTCTCAGCCTCCTCTGCATCCAACCCCCCAGGGTGACCTCGTGAGCAGCACCCAGGTCCTAAGCTGGTGTTGAGGCTGATCGGAGCATCCAAGTGTCCCCTTGCTTGGCTGGATGCCCTGGAATGTGCCATCATGGGGGGACTGCAAACGTGTGATCTCATGTTCGCAAACAGGACGAGGAACCCTAATTCCCATGCATATCTGTATGCCAAAGTTCTCCGACTGCTCAGATCTGTACATCCTGTCACTTTGATTTAATTGCAAGCCTCTTAAAGAGGAGGGCTGTGTCCCATTTATTGTGGGTGACTCTGAAGTGCCTTGGAATGCTTTAAAAAATACACCGAATGCTAGTTTCAGGGGCCAGGGCTTGTCCACAACATACTGAAAGAAACTCTTGCCACTCCTCTTGCAAATCAGTGATTGATTCCAGAAGCTCCACTTGTCACATGAGCAGGAAGCATCCTGATGCCTCCCCATGTCCCACGCCCCAGGGATTTATGTGGGTCAAAGGGCAGAGTCTTTGACCCCTTCCCGTAGGGACAGCACAGGGCTCCTGTCTACCCACTTCTATTACTTCCCATAAAAACAAGCAAAGAACTATCAGTACTATCAGTACCCTGCCCACTTCATTTGTAAGATTGTGTTTTACAGAGCGGCAGAAAACTAGATCTTAGCAACAGGAAAACCCGACTCCATTGAGTCATTGATGCTACTTGCTTAAATAATTTGGGTGTGAGAACCCTGTGTAGCAGGCAGCCTCAGGGACCTCCTGCCGCCTTCCCCAGGTGCCCTCAGCTTTAGGGGGCAGGGTCTTGGCTGTCCCGAGGCTCCCTCCTGCTGTGACGCCCTGCTTTCACTGAGAGAGACCCAGGCTTCCTCCTGTGCAAGCCCCTGTGGACTTGGCTGCTGGGCCCTTCCCTTCCTCTGCCTCTGGGGTGCCAGGGAGGCCCTGCAGTTCAGGTCTGGGCCCCATCCGTCCGGTGGCCTCAGGAGGTCCACTCTGACCGCCACCTTAATGAGGGACAGCACATTCTCCACCGTTGAGAGCAGAGGAGACCACTAAGACCGGTCAGGAAGCTTCTGCTAAGACCTGGGGCTTGGACACGGAGTGGAAAGGAGTCATCAAATCAGGGAAGCCCAACCCAGGTGGCCTGTGTCCTGGCCTGTGTCCACCAGATGCCCCAGCCCCAAAGGGGTGCGAGCAGGACCCAGGGGGAGGCTGTGGGAAGCCTGCTGGTGCCAGCGCCCAGCAAGGGGAGTGCTCAGAGCAGGGCCAGTTGGCCTCCAGCTGTCCCACTTCCTGTGCTTCCAGTTACCTGCTCCAAATACATTAGATGGAAAGCTCTAGAAACAAACAATGCATAAGTTTTGATAACTTTTATTATGATATATTGTTATAATTACTTCTATTTTATGGTTACTTACTGAGGTTAATCTCTTCCTGTGCCCAATCTGTAAATTTAGCTTCGTCATAGGTGTGTACGCATAAGAAAGAACAGCAAACACGGGTCTTGGTACTCTCCACAGTTTGGGAGAGTGCCCACTGTTGGTCTTGGGAAGCATCCCCCATATTAAGGGGGGACTAAGCTACCCCACCCCCACCCTGCACGTTTGTACAGCGTGACAAGCACTCTCTGTAGCAGGGGGTTGCAGAGAGCTCTGTCACTAAGCACACAGGCAAAGTGCTGCCAACCTGGGATTTGTATTCTGGTGAGGAGACAGACAGCAAACACCCATGTGGGACTCATATTCTGATGGGAAGATCAATAATAAACAGACACTAGATGTCTGTTATAATGTTTGATAAAAGCTCTAAAGGGAGAAACAAAGCAGAGAAAGGGGACGGAGAATTCCTCCAGAGGTGGCTACCGCTATTGTGGTGGGGCAGGGGCCTGTGCGGGAGGTGGCATTGAGCAGACACGAGGGAAGGAGCTGGAGAAAAAGAGGCAGAGAGCAGCCTGCGGGCAGAGCAGACGGGGCTTCCTAGCATTCGGGATTCCACCCCAGGTGTCTGAAGGCACCGTTGGTGGAAATTGGGGTGTGACCTGAGCTGGCTTGGACGAGGCTCGTGTGCACGAGGAGGCCCATGGATGTGGGTCTGCTGGGGTCTGAACCCAGCTCTCACCTGCTAGGCAACATTGGGCAAGAGCTTGCCCTTCCCAAGCCTCAGCCCTCTTCTCTGTGACATGGGGCCACGGGAGGTTCTCAGAGGAGGGCTCTCTGAGCCTTTCCCCTTCCTCTGCCGGCTCTGCCTGGCCTCTCCCTTCTGCTGACTGGAGCTGCGAGGTGGCCCCAGCAGGGCTGCTGTCTGCCCGCCAGCGCATCCCGTTGCCATAGCACTTGCCGCTTTCCCCTGGCGAGCTTAGGTTTAAGGGTTGCTGGAGAGGCCCCTCTAGAGCAAGCTGATCACTCTGGAGGAAATTTCTGCTCCACATCAGGGATGGAGATTGCTTTCTCCAGGAGGAGTCCATGTAACATCCAGCAGCGGGGAGGCACTGCCCGAGCCAGGGTGAGGGGCCCTCCCTGCGGTGCTGGCTGCACAGGCCAGGCAGACACAGGGACCCCTGCGTGCCCAGAACTATCACTTGTCAAAGGCCGTCTCCCAGGTGACCGACCGCCCACTCTTATCTGGCGTTTGTACAGGAGTGGCTTGGTAGCTGCAGCTGTGGAGCACACCTGGGGTCCCATTGCCATTTACTCTCCCTCCTTTGCACGTGTGTGGCAGGAGTAGGTCTAATCGCTCATCAGCTAGACTCTCAGTGGTCACTTTGGAGCCCCGTGGTCCTTGGCACGAAACAAAGTGCGAACAAGCTGGGTGTTTGGCTGCTGCTTTATTGCAGATCGAGATCTAAGCCCGGAGGTTCCCGGCACAGGCTCCAACCACTTATTTATTTACGATTTTGCGGTTCTGGGGTCGAACCCAGGGCCTTGGGCATGCTAGGCTCTAGCTCTGAGCTCCATCCCCAGCCTCTTTACTACACCCTCGCTTATTTGATGGTGCGATGCCTGGCTCCCCAGATTCCTTTCCTTTCTGAAGCACTGTTCGGGCCCAGTGTGTTCGAATGCTTTCGAATTCAAGCGAAGGATCTCATCTCCGAGAAGCGTAAACATAGGTGATGTTTCCACTTATAAAAATTCTAGAGGGGCTGGAGTACTGGCTCGGCAGTCACGGCACTTGCCTGGCATGTGCAAGGATGTGGGTTCGAATCCCAGAACCACGTACACAGCAGTGTCAGAGCTGTGAAAAACTAAATAGTTGATTCTCTTTCTCTCTCTCTCTCTCTCCCTCTCTGTCTCACTATCCTTCTCTCTTTAAAAACAAACAAACCAAATGTCTGGGGGCTGATGTGGCTTTTGATGCAAGTGGATAAGGAACCCAGCCTGTGTCCTTCTGTCTGTCTCCCCCTTGCCACTCTGGGCTTTCCCTGAGTGGCCAGCACTGGGGTCAGCCGGCTGTGCAGAACTCACATGCTCCTAGCCTGACCCCAGCAGGAAGTGAGGAAGTGCCCATTGGTGGTTTGGTGGGATATCCTTTGTCTGGGCCTTGTCTGGTGTTTTTCTCAAGAGCAGAAGGGGTCACGGGTTTTAGGAAGACCATGGATGAATTGCCCCAGCTGTGTACCCTTTGGAGGGAACACTTCATCCTTGACTCTTTTCTCTTCCTCTCTGCCTCCTTGCGTCAAAGGCGCCCTCTGACCCACCCTCAGGACTCATGGCTGTTGACCTTGAGGCTGGCCGTCTTGTGCAGGTCGGTTTGCCTGGTTGGTTTCTCCACTGCAGAAATCCCTCTTTTCCCCTCGAGGGCCTCTGCCTAGCTTGCGGTAGCTGGTGGCCTTCCTGTGCACCTTTCTGGGTTTGGGGTTCTCTGGCTGGAGTGAGGGTGTTCCCAGCATCTTCATTTTCTCAGCCGCCCGTCCTTTCTGGGAGGAAGTGGCTGTGCTCGGCCACAGGACGGGTACTCCAGCTCCTTGGGGGCAGAGTGCCTGCATGAACTCTCTGCAATTCTGCCTAGGAAACTCTCTTCTCCTGTTTGTCTGTGCAACCGTTTATTTATATCAGCACGGGCGCAAGGGGGACTTGCTTTGTGATTTGGGTTATGATGCAAAGCTACTGTGCTTTATTGCTCTAATTGTTCCTCTGGCGGCTGTTGGGAGCTCCTTCAGTTGGCTCCTGGGCCTCCTCCACAGTCCCCATCAGGTGGTTTGTGTTTTCGTTTTCATTCTGCATCTTCCTTGTGTGTGTGTGTGTGCGTGCGCGCGCGCGTGCGTGCGTGCCAGCCTGTGGCACAATCAGGAGGGGCCTAGGTGAAGGGCACACCTTGTCCCTGACTCCTTTCTCCCTCTCTGCTTCCTTTTTTCTTTCTGTGCCGTGAGGTAAGCGGCTCCGCTCGCCCAGGCTAGAAGCGGTGGCGCTACCTGGCCACGGGCTGACATGTCAAATCTTTCCTCCTACAAGTAGGTTTCCTCAGGCATTTTGTCACAGTTATGGACAACTGACTAACACAATCTGTGTATTTCCTGCCCTGACCCTGGGATCAGCCATTCCTCCAGGGCGCTGGGTTGGGTGTTAGAAAGCAGAGTCTGGGTGCTGGGTGGGCCTGTTGCGTCCAGGCCCTCTCAGCCTACAAATAAGGCAATCTATGTGCATTTACTGATGCATGCAAGCTGGCATCTGTGACTGCTCCACCCTGCGTAAGGCGGGAGTGAGTGCATCTCATGTCTTCTGCTCTGACCCATTGCTATCCGAGAGTCCGGCCTCAGCCTCCTTCCTCAGTACTGCAGCGATCAGCTCTGGCCTCACTGTGTGCTGAATCTTGGCCCAGGGCTGGGTGGGTGGGAGGTAAGGGAGAGCGGGGTGGTGGATGTCTAGCTGGCAGCTTCCAGCTGTGCCAGGCTGCGGCAGCCTAGGACCCCTGACCTGAGGCTGAGTCCCAGGTTGTCAGCCAGAGTTCATGGGCAATTGAGCCCCTCCCCTGCCAAAGGTGGATGAGGGACCTGAAGATCTTCATTTCCTCCACGTGCTGGCTGAATGCACCCTTGGCTGTGAGACCCCTATGAGAGGAGAGGTGTTTTCAGTAGGCTCCATGTATGCACAAGGTCAGTGTCACCTTGGTCAGCAGGCTTGATGGCACATGGGAGGCTGCCAGAAAATAAAGATCTGGAAGCAGCCCTTGGGCACACAGAGGATGTCTGAAGGCCAGCGAGGGTACAAAAGATGTGGACTCCGCACACGCTGCAGGAAGACCCCCAGCTCCTTCCGACACAGCGGATCCTCCGGACAAGCAGTCCCAGAGTGCCAGGTACTTCCAAGCAAAGGTGGAGGTTAGTCCTCATCCGGCCCCTCATCCAAAAGGACTTCCTCTCCGAAGAGTCCTTGGGCCAGACTGAGATACTGGGGTGGGGTGCCGGAGCCCACCTGATGAGATTGTCACCTCGGAAGAGACCTGGTCCTGAAGAAGGCTCCCACTGGCAGCACTGCCCTCCCTGTTCACTTCTCTGGGGATGGGCAGGGCCTCCGTGTCCACACGGCCAGTCGCCTGTAACCAGAGCCCTTCCGCCTGCCTTTGTGGGTCAGCAGAGCCACCCAGAGCACTTTGTCAGAGTGTCCCAACAGTGACCAGCAGGGAACACAGGAAGCCTTGTGTAACCCAGCCCTGACTGCTAGGTGTCTGTGGGCACATGAACTGACTCTTGTAGTCAGCCTAGAGCAGGGATGATATGGTTGTGATGCCCCCAACCTCCATATGTAACCAGAACAGCGCATGGTCCAGCGCCCCTTCCCCAGCTGCAATGCTTCTCGTTAGAATTCCTGGGGGAGAGCACAGCTCCGAGCTGTGAAGGTCCTGGGGAGAGGCAGCCTGCCATGTGTGCGTGCGTGCGTGTGTGTGTGTGTGTGTGTGTGTATGCGCGCATGCGTGCCCTTGAGCTGTCAGATCCTGCTGATGAGCCCATTTGGAAAGATATGCACACAAACCTCTCGTGGAGCAGGCTGATTCACACGGTCCCACCCCGAAGCATGCAGCCAGCCGGCGAGACGTACCTGGTGATGATCTCCTACTGATGGCTTGAGAAAGCACACAGTCCCTGGGTGCTGAGAAACATTCAGATCTCTTATTTTGCAGCTCTTGATTTTTTTTTTATTGACACATAATAATTGCACACCTTTGTGGGACACAGTGTGACGTTGCAGTGCGAGTCCACCTTGTGTATGGATGAACCCACCACCTCATATATCTTATTTCTCTGTATATATTTCTCACAATACCCTCTTCTAGCAATTTTATTTAAGAGAGATAGAGAGAGAAATAATCAATTTTATTTATTTTTTCTTGTGGCTTCCGTTGCTCCCACACTGCATTGTGTGGTGCATCATTGCACATGCCAGGCAAGTGCTGAAACCGCTGAGCCACCGCTCCAGCTCCCTCTTCTAGCAATTTTGATTGTACCATATGATATGATCATTTTAAGACATTCTGTAATCAGACGCATGGGTTCAGTGTGACCTGTGCATGGTATAAACTAATACCAACCATGCTCCCAATAAATGCCATTATCTGTCCTGCTAGCTGGCTGGCTAGATCTCTGGCCTCCCATTCATCATCCAGCGCAAAAGGAAGGAAAAAATGGCATCACATTGGAAAAGTCAAACCCAACCCCTTTGGAAAATCCTGCATGGCTTCCTTGGAACACTTGGTGACGGGTAGTGGTGTTGACAGTGTGTAATTGCTGTGTTACACAGTGGCACCTGGCGTTAGTATTGCAGAGCATGGAACAGCGACTGCTTCTGTCACCCGGAGTAGGTGGCCAGGCATGTGCCTACATTTAAACCGCTCCACCGACAGATTCGAGGCTCCGCAGCAGGGCCGTGTTGAACATGGTGACATCTGCTTAGCTGTCTCACAGAGGAAGGAACAGAGCTGTTCTTAAAGAAGCAAAACAAGACCTGGACCATGCTCTGCAGCCTCCTAGTCTTCCTTAACTGAGGGCAGACGGGCACTGCTGCCCTCACACGGCCCCGCCTCCCTCCCCGTGGGTGAGTGCCTGCTTGTGGCCAGTTGGCCAGTGCTGCCCTGTGTCGGGGAGCCCATCTCCGTCTCAGCATTTGAATCTCAGTGTCACCTGTTTCTGCAGGCTACCTTAGAGACAGGGTCCAGGTCATAAGGTGCAGAGTTGAGCTGCCTGAGGTCGGTGCTGAAGGGAGAGGGAGAGTCACTGGACTGTGATGGCGGGGGCGGGGGATGCACAGATGGGTGGACGCTGGGATCCATGTATGTGTGTGTGGACGGACAGATGCCTACATGTAGGGAAGGGCTAATTTAAAAATGCAGATGTTTGCTTTGGGTGGAGTAAAGGCTAGTACCTCAATCACACATGCCTAGGGTGCAGGAGGACACAGGTATATTGAGTTGTCATTTTGTGACAGGTGCTATTCCAGCTGTTAGGGACACGGAATTCTTGCCTTGCTGAGGTTGGCAGAGGGTCACAGGAGCCTCTGGGGAGCTGGCATCTGGGCTGAGCCTGAGTGGGGAGCCAGCCTCGAGCAGGGGGAGCTCTGCAGCAGCCTGGTCACTGGATTGACAGCACAAAGGCCACAGCACCACAGCTCGCCCTGGGGCTAGTCCCACAGGCCTGCTCTGGGGCCAACCATCCCTTATCCCTGGCAGGGCTTGGGCTCAGACGGTGGGGATCCCTGGCAGGAGGTCAGAGGGTGGAGACGGAGGTGGGGTTCTCCCTTGAAGTGGGTGACTGAAGGTCTGCTTGAGGCAGTCTTGTGCATGTGACCTGTGGCTCCAGGTTGCACTGACCACTCACCCTGACCCCTTTGGCCCATGGTGCAGCTGCGGCACGACTGACCACAGGTAGCTGTGCGTCCCTTGGGCTCTCCGGTGCCCCCTTCTTCAAACTCCTTTCTAAAATGCCATCCCATAGTATCCCAGCTCTAGATTTGTTCCTGGTGGGGTCCTGACCAACAGGGAAGGGTACGAGGAGTGACTGAGATCAGGTCCTCAGCCGGGGTGGGGGGGATTCAGCTGGCTCTGTGCAGGAGAAAGGGGACCCGGGAGCCCTCAAGCACAGCAGGGTGGCGTCTCGGTGACTCAGAGCCTCACTGGTGGCAGCATAGAAGGAGGCAGGCGGGGCCGGGGGGAGCCCTGGAGAGAGCTGGTTGCTATGGCAGTGGTTGACTGAAGGGCGTTTATGTACAGAGAAGAGAGCACTGGAGTCTCTGTATTTGCCCCGCAGAGCTGGAGGGCAGCCTGGAAGGAGGCCTCCTCCCGAGAAGGCTGGGCTGGCCAAGAGGGCAAAGCACTGTGCCTGGTGGGGCCAGGTCCCTTAGGCTACGCTGCTGCCCAGCCATGGTGACCTGACCCACAGAGGACACTGGGCAATGTCTGGGGCATTTGGGTTGTCACTGCTGGCAGGGGCGTTGCTGGCCTCTAGTGGGTAGAGGCCCAGAGGCTGCTTAGCATCCCAGGGTGCACAGGACAGCTCCACCACAAAGAATGATGTGGTAGGACAGGTTTGTGGGATGGCATAGCACAGAGTAGGTCTGGAGGAGAGATGTGGGTTGGTTCGTGGGTTGACACAGCACACAGTGGGCCTGGAGGGCAGGTTTGTGGGTTGGTCTCTGGAATGGTGCAGCGCACAGTGGTTCTGGAGGAGAGATTTGTGGGTTGGTCTGTGGGGTGGCACAGCACACAGTGGGTCTAGAGGAGAGGTTTGTGGGTTGGTCTTTGGAATGGTGCAGCGCACAGTGGTTCTGGAGGAGAGATTTGTGGGTTGGTCCGTAGGGTGGCACAGCACGCAGTGGGCCTGGAGGACAGGTTTGTGGGTTGATCTGTGGGATGGGCATAGAACACAGTGGTTCTGGAGGAGAGATCTGTGGGTTGGTCCGTAGGGTGGCACAGCACGCAGTGGGCCTGGAGGACAGGTTTGTGGGTTGATCTGTGGGATGGGCATAGAACACAGTGGT
>PVKS010042838.1:0-15184 GCA_004027875.1 Aplodontia rufa | reverse complement strand
GTCCCCACTCATCTGTGGAGGTGGGGACTAGACCCTGGACAATGAGAAAGTTGGTCTAGTAACATGAGTTAAATCCAGATAAGATGTAATGCTTTATAATCTAATATCTTTTTTTTAGAGTTATAAAGGGAAAGGGAAGGGAGGGATAAGGGAGGGTAATTGGGGGGGGCACTCCTGGAGATAATTGCAATATCCAGAACATTTACACATTTTATACACATTTTATATTATTTTGTTAAAATCGTGTAAGGTTGTTTAAAAATAAAAAAAAATTTAAAAAAAAATAAAATAAATCACACACACAAAAAAAAAAAGTTTCTTCATCAAGATGAAAAGACACATCACAGATAATACTAATGCTTATCTATGAAATCTCTAAAAACATTAGCTTCCCTTCTTTTAGATCTCATAAACATAGGTATATTCTAGGAAATCCTAAGGTCAAGCTGACAAAGTCCACAAACACAGATGTACTTAAAGCACAGCCTATAGGCCTACATGAGCAACAGGATGGGAAAAGGGTGTAAAAGCAAGTAGGTACCACATTCACATCTTCTAGATTCTGTATCTTTCAAAAATTTTTGAATAAGGAAACAGCTGGCTATAACACCCTATTAAGTACTACATGCTTTACAAAACAGACAACTACTTGGGTTTCACTGCTTCAGTTTTATTTTCAGCAAAAATACCAGAATACCTACCAAATGTGAAAGCACTTTCAAAAACATGCAAATTGGTTGTGGTTGTAGCTCAGGATTAGAGTTCATGCTTAGATCCTAGGTTCAATCTCTAGCAACAAATTAAAATATGCAAAAGGATATACAAATACGCAAAAATAATACCATGTAGCCCCTTAATACCAACCAGAAACTATACCCCCACAAAGTAAATGAGTGTCCCATCCAAAAAGCAAAACTTTCTCTCAACTGTCTTTACTTTCTACTAAATATTTAAAATACAGCACATATGCCAAAAAGCAATATTAATAAAACCTGAGGACTTCATTTACTAGATCATAACCTATGAGGAAAATTTTAAATTGTTTTCTGTTTTTAACCCAACTTTATCCTGCATGTGTGGATTATTTCTACTCTTAACCCTATCACCTGCTTGCAATTCAGTCTTCTCAGCTAACCAGACAAGGTGTACACAAACACTTTAATCAGAAAGCTGACTTGAGATATAAAAATAAAATGTACTTAGCAGCCAGTGTGATCAAGAACTGCAAGTGGGATTACAGTTGCTGAATCTAAATTTAACATGGAAGGACAGTTCTAAGTTTTTCCCACTAGCTGTTGCCAAAGACCAGTGGGGGAAGGGAGCTATGCTAGTATCTCCTTTGTAGTGTAATAACTTTATTCAAGGCCATCAAAATGCAAAATTTAATTAGATGAAGAGTATACAATGCCTATTTGAGGTAACTTTTTTTTTAAAGAGAGAGAGAATCAATTTTTATTGAGTTTTTTCATATGGCTTTCGTTGCTCACTTAGTTGTGTACGTGGGTGCTGAGGTTTGAACCTGTGTACTTTCGAATGCTGGGCAAGCACCGTAACTGCTGAGCCACAGCTCCAGCCCCTGAGGTCTGTAACTTTAAAAAATCCAGCCAGTTTGCAAAATATTAAGACCAAGTAGACAATTTTATTAGATTTACAAAAATAAAGGAAAAATGGTTTTAGTCTCAAATTCAGACTTTATATTAAATTTCGCCTTTTAACATTGGTCACTTCCATCCTACGAACCATATACAATTATAAAACTACATAAATGGAAAATTTGGGGGCTGGAGCCATGGCTCAAGGGTTACGGCACTTGCCTGGCATGCACAATGATCCGAGTTCAAACCCCAGCACCACATACATAACAGTCTCAGAGCAACGAAAGCCACATGAAAAACTAAATAAAACTGATTCTCTCTCTCACTGTCCCTCTTTACCAAAAAAAAAAGGAAAATTTCTGTCAGTTGTCATGTAAAGTACTAAAATAAGTTACAAAAAAATTCATACTGTAAAATAACAAATGCTTTAAGTCAAGAACAAACATTACCAAAGTATAACCTGTGAATTGGTTGGGAAACAGAGAAAATAAAGTCTTATACTGTCCTATTACCCCAATTTGCTTCAATTCACTTTGTGTGTGGCAGGGAAGTGGGTATTGGGAATTGAATCCAGGAGCCCTCTAACCTGGAACTACAATACATCTGCACCCTTCTTGAGTCTCAAAAAAAGTTTGCCAAACTTGTGATCCTCCAGCTTCAGCTCCGTAGGAGCTAAGATTACAGGCATACGCTACACCAGCTTCAAATTCACATATTCTTGACCAAAAAATGTACAGGTGGTGAGTGTACCAATTTGTGAAATAATCACATAATGTTCATATTCCTGTCCAAATGATATCCATTTGCCTGACGCCAATAAAGTACAGGGGTTTTTTAATATTTGAAGGTGCAATTAATGAATTTTTCATTCTGAAAAATTTGGCTTCATCAACAATAAAGTTAGATGGACAAACTTAACAGTTTAAAGGTAGATCATTAGTGTTTTAACATTTGATAAATTATCTTAAGTCCTAGGTTAATATGCTAATTGAACAGTTAACTACCTGTAGAAGGCAGGTTAACTGGACAGCACACAGTGCAAGTAAAACAATGTTATATTCTAAAGCAATCTGTAACTTATTGAAACACTAGCAAAGGTATGAACTTGTCTGTACAATATTTTGATCCTTTATTGCTACTTTGTGGTTCGAAACAAAGGGAAAGTACTTGGTAAACACATTTACAAACATTAAGCCACCAGACTTAACTTTTTTACGTGAATGTCAATTTCAAATTCATTCAGAAGAACTAGCCCAAAACTTTGTCTCAAATAGAAACACTTATGATGTAAAATTACTCATGTGAATCTACAAATACAGGAACACTTATTTTATGAAGCCAAGGTGCATACTGTTTTTAAAATATGATTAACTGTAGAAGAAAAACAAACTCAAGTCCGTGAAGGTAAGGAAGGGGTCTTTGCATACAGATAAGAGCCTAGAAGCATAAATGCAAATATATATATTATTTTTAATGTAGACAGATATCCACTAAAAGACCCTTAGGCATACTTTTCAACAAATCACAATCACCGGTTATCATGGGACCAAGATTGTTTCAAGTGGGCACCACCCTTTCCATTCCAATTTCAAATTTTAAGCCAGTCTAGGGTGAGATCTCAAATTCATCATTCTGAACCTCATTCTCTTCAACTGTAATGTTAATCTTCTTCAAGCTCTTCCTCCACAAGTCGGCTCCAAGTTTAAAAGAAAAAAAAAAAAAGAAGAAAGGAAAACGATTCAAGATCTACTATCAGAGCCTAACTTCTGCGGGCGGGAATTTCCCATCACTATGCAGTGACTTTCAAATCAGAGCAGGAACACAGACCACGCTCATTTGCATTTACTCATTTTCTTCTCTACTCTTCCCAGAAGCTGATAGGGCAACGCATCCATCAACCGTACAAATACATGTAGGGAGGTAGCGCAAACCCTTTCCTTTGTCATAATCCCACCTCCAACCTCTGGCTTCCTGGAAGATCCTAACTGGCCAGTACAAATATGCCGCTGCAGACCTCCCTACAGTTGGCCTTTCGAGGCTGAGGCTGAGGCTGCCCTCAGGGACAAACGCTCTGGGCGCAAAGGTGTCCTGGGGGCAAAGAATAAACTGGGTTTGGGGACCAGGAGTCAAAGACTATGGATCCAAATTCCTTCCCCTTACCGTCAGTGTGCCTTTAAGCAGGTCACTCCACCTCCGTGCCTTAGTCGCAGGGAAACGAGAATAATCGCACCTACCCCATCAGGTCGTTGTGAGAATTACAAGAGGCAGACAAGTAGCTCAGCACAGAGCGCGGCACAGTGAGGGCTTAGAAAGAATACTAGGTATTATTGTCACTAACTCTCCATGCACTCGCGCTGGTCCCTCATTGCTTACTCCTGTAAAGCCAGGGAGCCGCACTTCTGCTCTGCGGGCCTAAAGAGTTAACATGCTTCGGTGTTGTCCCCCGTTCCTAGATAAAACCTCTCCTGATCCAGGCTAGCTGCAGCCCGGTGGCCAGGCAAGGAAAGACTCCCTGGCGCGCGGCGGACAGGTCGGGCGGGAAAAGCTGACCAGTCCGCCGCGCGGAGCCCCCAGGCTCCAGAGTCAGCCGCGGGGCCGGGGCGGCGGCAGCAGCTCGCTCTCGCCCCGCGTGACCGTTGGACGCGCACGCGGCGGGCACGGCCACGCGCTCCAGGCAGCAGGAGTTGGAGAGCGCCGCGCACCCGCCGACCGCCGCGCGCGCCAGCGGCCGTTGGAGTGGGGGTTGGGGGGACGCGACTCGCGGGCGCTTCTCCGACTTCTCTCTTTCACTAACGCCCCAGCCGGTCCTCGACCTCCGGTTGCACTGCCCCGCCCACACCCCCAGCGTACCTGCGCGGCTGAGCGGGAGAGGAACCAGCTTTGCCCCACAGCACAGAAGGTGGCACGAATCCCTCACGCAAGTGCGTCCGCACACACGCGTGCTCCGCCGCCGGTGTATATAACCTCGACTCAGCCTAACTTGTTGCGGCCAGGTCGGGCGAGAGGAAGACCAATCCCGACTTCGTCCTCTGAGCTCTTCGAATAGCAATTGGATACTGACTCAGGATGAAGGCGTGGCTCTTGATTGGCTTTGACTCATGCCTATGAGACCGTGAAGATCCCGCTTCCCTATAACCGATTGGCACTAAGAAAGACCAATAACTAGGCGGCACACAAGGAAGGAGGGTGGGAAATTCTTTGACCGATACCCAAGATAGCCAATAACTGCATGGGACTTCTCTCATTGGTTAAAATGTCTTTCCCTGGGCGGAGATCCGTTTTCTGTGCAGGAGCGGTTGCTCCACAAGGTGGGGCCCGTGTACTTTGGGGAAGTAAACCCCAAGCAACTAGGAGGTGGGCACTGGGGGAAGCCAAGGAAGGCCCAGACCAATGGCCATGCCGGAAGGAGCTGATTGACACGGGGGCTGGACTGTTCCACCAAGAGAGAGTTCCAGTGCCGCCGTATCCTCGGGGGCGGTTCGAGGTTGTTCAAGCAGCAACTTCTGCCCCCTTTGCTTTTTTAACTTCATTTGTTGGGTCTGGCCCCTGAGGTTCCCTCTGCCACTTTTTCCGAACAGTTTGGTACTCGAGGAACCAAATGGCGAAGTTTCCGTTTTTTATTTTTCCTTTTTATTACTTTTTTTCATTGCCGCGCGCTAAGAGCACTTGCTCTTTCTTACCATTTGTCAGCACTAATGTTGGACAGGTGTTAGAGGAAAGCCAAAGAAGAAAGTAGCTGTGTGTTTGCAAGATCCTGGGAAAGGGTCATACGCAAAAGCTATTGTTGAGTTTGAGAATTTGCATTTCCATCCGGTTGCTTCTTGGCAGGTGCTGCTGCAGGTCGGCCAGATGGTCTTCTCGTGGATCTTTTAGTGAAGTTTTCCCTTTCGGTTGCTGAGGAATGGCACTTTGCACATTCTCCGATCAAGTTAGGCCTCCCTGCAACATCCTGTGCGTCACCACCAATGTCATTCCGTTTTCTAATTGCTTTGGGTGCAGGGGATTATTACTTCACGATGTTGTGCTTTTAAAAGGTAACCTGCCAAGTTCTATGAGGACATCCTTAAGATTTTCCCTAAACACGTTAGGGGCTAAGGAGCCCCAACCTGCTTCTGTGTTTCGTTGGGCCCTCTGTTGGTCACCATGAGTATTTCATATGGAAATGACTTAGGCTCCCACATGCTAGGCATGGACACGCCCTGACCCGTTGTCTTTACAGGCATTGGACAATGAGGGAGGGTCTCCCATTAAGTTTTGCTGCGACTTTTGGAAATGAAGTACAGGTAGCGCGACCCTGTTGGGACTGAGGTCGTGGGATCCACACCAAGCCGGCAGCAGCTTGGTGCAACCCAGACGGTGCTCACTCAGGTCCTTATCAGGGCCAGACCAGACTGAAACTCACTCGAGGAGGACCAGGAGCGACGTGGAAAGTTCCTTTGGCCCCCAAAGTCCCACTTCCGCTTCAGTTCCGCTCATTCACCATTAAGAGCCCCTTGTGCTGGTGTCGGAGATGGTCGAGACGCGGCCGGCGTCACCCATTCAACAATCAGGGCAGCTGAGCTGAGCGGGAGTTTGCCACTCGAGGACAGTCGCCACCGAGCTCTGCAAGCAGAGGGAACTGGGCACAGAGAGACACCGCTGAAAGTTTTCTGGAGTTAAGAAAACTCCAGCATCGTGTTAGCCATGCCTTTAATCTGAGGACAGTGGGAAGAACCTGGAAAATTTCGTAAAAGGATGGACAAAGAGACTTGCAGTTTTTTGTTTTTTAGAAAACTGTAAAACTTTATTGATAATTTTTAACATCAAAACTGCATGCGTGGTTCCAAATTTTCTTCTTTAAACCCCATGACTGCACTTCAACTGCTTCTGGCATCTTAACGGGTTCTAGATTTGATAGAATTTCACCCTTGGCATCAGGGCCATCTTCACCTTTACCTGGCCTCATCCTGTTCCTGGAAATCAGCTTTTAGGTCAGCCCCTTGAAACTCAGGTGCTCCTTCATCTTCTCTCTTGATCAGGTGTAATACCCTGACTTTCAGGGGCGGTGGATTCTCTTGTTGAGGTTGTTCATCACTGAACTGTTCAACCTTAAGCTCAGTCAGATGAGAAGACTCTTGATCATCTTTTCTTCCTGTAGATTTGGATCTTGATCTTCCTTTTTCACTCATATTTTATACAACTGAGTTTCAGTTGGCCAGAAAGAATGAAGATAGCCTCTACCCCTCCTGGTATGGTGCAGAGGGGTAGCAAGGGCTCATATTGCTGAGGAGTCTTCAGTTTCCAAGATGACTCTCCAAACTGTAACGCTATTGGGGGCAGATTGGCAAATTTTTACATTTGCACATTGGTAATTTAACCTAGGTGGCCAGTGATGGAGGCCAAAGCTTCTCTTAATCACATATGGAGGGAGTTTTAAGTAATAATTGCTCATTTTGCAAGGCAATTTAGCAGTCTCAAAATTGTATACATCCCTCCAAAGCAATAACATTGGTAGCCACATTTATTGACAAAGGCTGGTACCAAGGTGTTCTGCAGCATTATTAGAATGTTTAAAAACGGATTTTTGATTAACTGAAAAACTTTTTTACTAGTGATTTGCACATAATATTACATATGATGTAACAGTTTTAAAAGAGAACTAAATATACAGTTAGGGGTATGTCAATTGGATTAATAATTGAGATTTCTGTAGGTTAAAATAAGTATATAAGAGCATAGGGAACGTTCTGCATTACGTCTAGAGAATCCAGTAGATTAGTAGAAATGAGGCTAATATGAAAGAATGGGGAATGGATAACCAGGGGTAGAATGTTGGCAGGATCTCTCAGATGGCAATTGCCGTCTCTCATAGGAGAGAGAGCAAGTTGGCATCCTCCTGTGGTAGTGTACCCACCCACATTAGAAACCCTTGGGCCCAGATTCTGCATACTTAATAATTGGCATATGTCCCATGAGTAATTTACCACTGAGTTCTCCAAAACAGTGGTTGAGGTGTGGGTGTGTGCAGTCACAAATGGGTGGGGGGTAGCTATTAGCATCTGGCAGAGGCCAGGGATGCACACAAAAGATCTCCCGTAACAAAGAATTATTCACTCAAAAAGCCAACAGTGCTGATGCTGAGAAACTGTGGTCTAGTTATCTCAGTCTAAGTGAAAGTCCCTGACCTCTCTGTTTATCTCCACCATCAAGCAAAATCTGCAAACCCCTGCAGGACGCTACTTTACCCTTTTCTGCCAGTTCTTCCCAGATCTCAGAGAATCAGGGAAGAGAGAAGCATGGACAAGAACCCTGAAAATGTTGTGTGACAGGCAATGGAAGGTGATGGGAAATAGTAGGTAAGAAGTGATCTGAAGAGTATCATCAACCCAACATAGCTAATCATTCATGAAGGATGATTAAAACTGTTTTTTAAAGGGAGATATATATGTATGTACATCTCTTAACTAATAAACTCTCTGTGAAAAAAAAACAGTATAAAAACATTTACTACAGTATTCTTAGTAGAAAGAGACTGGAAATAACCCAAATATCTGACTACACAGGGCAGTTAGATACAATACTAAAATGCAGTACAGGGCAGTGGACTGTCATGCAATCATACAGAAAATGAGAGTAGATCTACTTGTTGAGTTATAGAAAGATCTCCAGAAGATAGTGAAGAAAGCAAAATGTAGAATATTAGAATATGGCTGCATTTGTGTAAAATGGGGTAGAGTGATGCCATGGGCTGATTATTTCTATTAAGGCATGCTGCATTGCTGTAGTTATGTATATATATGTATTCATGTATGTTTTTGCTGTGTATGCACATGTTATGTCTGGAATGAGTCACAAACTGTTAATGATTGCTAACAGGGAAGTGAACTTTGGCCAGGATAGGAAAAAAGGCTGTTTTCATTCTGTACTCTTTGGTACTGTATGATTTATTTTTAATGTACCTGTATTATTTGTCATTAAAATGTTAATTACAGATTGTGAGTAATATGAGGAACTACAATACAAAAATTTTAATCCTTAAACAAGATGGAATGCTATATTATCTCTTGTGGGTTGATGTATGAAGGGTCTTGAAAATGAGGCATCAAAGTTGTAATCCACCTCCTCTGGACTGCTAACCTCTCTTCCTTTTGCTTCTCATCATAAAAAGATACAAAGAGAACTGGGCATGGTGCTTGTGCCTGTACTCCTAGCTGCTGGGGAGGCGGAAGCCAGTTTTGGAGCCAGCTTAGCAATATAGTGAGACCCCCATCTCTCTTTTTTTTTTTTTTTTAACAACTATTTAGCTTTTCATATGGACTCTGTTGCTCCAACACTTAGTTATGTACGTGGTGCTGGGGTTTGAACCCGGGTCCTCGTGCTTGCCAGGCAAGCGCCGAAACTGCTGAGCCACCGCTCCAGCCCAACCCCCATCCCTTAATATGAAAAAAAGAAAAGTGCTATCAAAGACAAATTTACTGACTTGGAAATTCATACCTAATTGAATCTCTCCTTCTGGCTTTAAATATCTTCAAATATATTACCATCTCCTCAAACTCTATGGAACACTGACTATAAGCCAGGCTTCTTGCTAGTATTCTTGTCAAAGAAAACTTCATTTAATGTTCACAAAAACCCTCTTACCTATTTCTCAAGTACAGAAACAAGATCAAAGAGGTTAAGCAACTTGCCCACGGTCGAACAACGAGGCCTAGAAGCTAGGACTCTGACTTCAAGTCCATGTTCTTTAACCCACTTGTTAATACTGCCCAGGAAAGAAGAATATAACCCTGAGCACAGAAAATAGGCATCCTCTCCTCAGAATCCCCTGAACAGCTGGGATTTTTTTCCCCCTTAAGCGTGGCACCAGATAATCGTGTAGAAACAGATTTCCAAGTGATTTGAAAGTTCTGGAGTCCAAGACAAATCCCTATTATCTGCAGTCAAAGTTCTTTACAGCATTTTGGCACTACATATAAACCTCCAGGAGTCCTCACTTCCTGGGGCTTAGATGGACAAAAACTTCAAAAAACAGCATGTATGTGTCAGGCACAGTGATAGGATGTCTTTCTATTCATCCTCACAAAAACTGAAACATTATTCTTACATATGCAGAAACTATGATTCAGAAAGTTTCAATGACTAGCCCAAGATTACATAGCTTGAAAGCAGCAGAGCTGGCATTCAGCATCTAGTTAATATCTCTATAAATCCAAAGTCCAAAGCCAGGCCTGGTTGCACATGCCTCTAATCCCATCGATTCAGGAAGCTGAAGCAGGAAGATTGCAAGTTCAAAGCCAGCCTCAGCAACTCAGGGAGGCCCTAAGAAACTTAATGAGACCCTGTCTCAAAAATATAAAAAGGGCTGGGGATGTTGCTCAGTGGTTAGCACCCCTGGGCTCAATCCCTAGTACCAAAAAAAAAAAAAAAAAAAAAAAAAAAAAAAAAAAAAAAAAAGAAGAAGAAGAAGAAGAAGAAGAACAAAAGAAATAAAGAAAAAAAAACAAAAACAAAGCCCAGCCAGGTGCAGTGGTGCACACTTGTAATTCCAGCAACTTCGGAGACTAAGGCAGGAGGAACACAAGTTATACCAGCTTCAGCAACTTAGTAAGTCTCAGTCTCAAAATACAAAATATAAAGGACTGGGGATGTAGCTTGCTGGTAAAGTGCCCTGGGTTCAATCCCCAGTACCAAAAAAATAAACCCAAAGCCCAATAAGGAAGAAAAAAATAAATATATAAATAGTTCAACTCCAATTGCTCATCTCATCAAGTTGTAAAAAATGATTACTAATGTCAAATGTTATAAAAAGTGTGAGGAAATAGCTATTCATAATATCCAATATAAATTGACATGGCCTTTCAGAGAGCAATTCAAAAACATCTATTGAGTTTTTTGTATGTGTATGGTGCTGGGGATTGAAGCCAGGGCTTTGAGCATGCTAATCATGTGCTCTTACCACCCAGACCTCTGAAAATTTTAAATCCACATACTGCATAATGTAGAAATTCTACTTTTTGGTGTCCATTCTGAAGAAGCATTCCCACATGTATAGCGAGACAAAGATATAATATTTTTTTTTAAAAGAGAGAGGGACAGTGAGAGAGAGAGACAAAGGGAGAAACAACTTTATTTCGTTTTTCACATGGCTTTAGTTGCTCCAACACTTAGTTGTGTACGTGGTGCTGGGGTTTGAACCCGGGTCCTCATACTTGCCAGGCAAGCACCGAAACCACTGAGCCACCGCTCCAGCCCCAAGATATAATATTTTAGAATAATCCAAATGGCCAGGTCGGCGGCGCACACCTATGATCCCAGCTACTACGGAAGCTGAGGCAGGAGGATCACTAGTGAGAAGCCAGCCACAGCAACTTGTGGAGGCCCTGAGCAACTCAGCAAGACTGTCTCAAAATAAAATGTACAAGGGCTGGGGATGTGACTCAGTGGTTAAGCACCCTTTGATTCAATCCCTTGTACCAAAAAAAAAAAAAGTTAATAAGGGACTAGCTAAATTTACTATATTATCATTTTATGCAGCAATTTAAAAGATTGACCTGGTTTAAATATGTTCATATATGTGTGTAAATATATATTCATATATCTAGAAAATATATGCAATAATATTACATATAAAAACTAAATCTCACCAGACACTGTGGCTCATACCTATAATCCCAGCTACTCAGGAGGCCAAGGAAGGAGAATCTCAAATTTGAGGACAGTCTGGGCAACCTAGTGAGACACTCTTAAAATAAAATTAAGAAAAAAAAAAGTCCTATCGGTTCAGAGAGGAAAATATTGTAGGAAGCTGTTGTTTTGGACTAAACTATTGCCCTGGGCCTCAACAGACCAGGTTTAAAAAAAAAAGTTGACCCACTCACACTAAAGTTCTAGCCACCAAGTTTATCTGATCTTTCAGAGAAATCAGGATAGAGAGATAATAGCCAAAATTTTCAGACAAGCCCTCTTTCAATTGGCATAATGAATTCCCTCTGCCTTAATCGGTATACATACCAAACAAGGTGACCTGAAGTAACCTGGTATTAAAGGATCCAGATCCATTCTTTTCTACTGCTGTCTCCCTTTCTCCTCCTTACATGGAAAGTAACTTTGGAAATGACTAATCAACTTTTGTTTCTGCTTTCTACAGCTCTTTTCTATCTATAAAAGCAAACTCCTCTGTTCTCTGCTTATGGGACCACATATTTTATGGAAGAAAATGTGGTCCAATTCTAGAATTAAAAAGACGGTTAAATTATTGTTTGACACTAGAAACACATCTGGAAGTACATAAATATACTGATAGCAATTGCCACATATGTGAAAGAGTGTAAGGGTTTTTTAAAGGCTCTTTTACTGTGTATGTTATTTTATAATGTTTTCACATTAAAAAACTTTTTGTATACTATGTAATTAAAAAAATAAACTTGTGATAGCCCAAAGGGTAGTTCCTGGGTACTTACTGTGCATCAGTCACTGGGCCAAATATTTATGAGTGTTATTTCTCACAAAAGCACTGAGATAGATCTAATAATTACCTCTATTTTATATGAGAAGAAAGAAGTTCAGGGAGGTTAATTGACTGAAACAGATGGAATTGAACATAGGTTGGTCTCATTAAACACACCTTTAAAACACAGAAACCTAGCAGACTGTGAAAGAGAATAAAGAAATCAGAGGACAATGTGACAAACCTGTTTCTTGACTGTTTCTGACTCTTGGTATTGGGGACTGCGGTGTCCAGAGAGTGCATATCTTGTGGCAGGCAGTGGTGCTGTCTCCTGACTGCTGTTTCTCTTCCTTCTGGACACCTGGCAGGATTTTTGTACTTTCCCACCCCCTTTAAAGATAGGCAGGACAGGAAGGGCTTGGTGGTGCATACCTGTAATTCCAGCAACTGGGGAGGCTAAAGCCAGAGAATTCCAAATTCAAAGCCAGCCTCAGCAATTTAGTGAGACCTTCAGCAACCTGGTGAGACCCTGTACCCTGTCTGAAAATAAAAAGTAAAAAGGGCTGGTAATGTAGCTTAGTGATAAAGTGCCCCTGGATTCAATCTCTAGTACCAAAAAAAATTTTTTTTAATTTTTTTTAAAGACTGGGCTGGAGACAGTTCAGTGGTAGAATGTTTTCCTACCATGTGTGAGGCCCTACGTTCAATCCCCAGCACCACATCACACACGGGGCACACACACACACAGAGGCATGACTGTATTCTGCTTTGGCCAGAAAAAAATATAAGTAGTAGTAAAACATGTCTCTTCTAAGCAGAAGTCTTCAGGAACAGGTCATTTTTGAAGTCATCTTCCATCCATGCCTTCATCCATGCCTGCTGCTACAACAAAAAACCACAAATTGAATTCACAGAAATTTATTGTATGCAAAGTTTTAAGCAAAGGTATATGAATTGTCATTGTTAGGCCGGCTGGGGGCGTGGCTTCAGGTAGCCCACACTTCACAGCATCTTGGACCCTGGCTGGGGGTGTGCCTTCAGCCAAGACACTGAGGCCATGCCTGCTGGCTAAGGGGCAGGGCAAAGGGCAACTTGCCCGTGAAAAGAACAGCCAATTGGGATGCTGGCGGACAAGCTCCAAAGGATTGATGGGCCCACCAGCCAGTCTCTAAAGGACCAACCCCATCATGAACGTCCAGGTAGCCAGCAAAGCCAGCTGCCTGGCGAAGGTTCAATGCCATTTTCCCTGCCTGCCATTCTGGCCACCTGCCGCTTCCCATGCCTGCCCTCATCATGGCGGCGCAGGTGAAATTGGCCCGAGAGCAACAAGCCCAATAAACATCTCTGCCTGAATTTACGCCAGTATCATCCTTTTTTCTGATTTTACAGTCATTACATCATTAACAGCATTAAATGATAGGAAACAAGCTACATGTCAGTGTGAGGTTATTTCAGTAAGAAATGTGTCAGGGGCAAATAACAAAGTCTGACTAGCAGAAGAGGAAATAAAGATGGGCTTGTATATCTCACAAAAGTCTGGAGGCCAGCTACGGCTGCCATTGGCTCAGCGACTGCAGTATTGATGCGGGGTTTTTGGGATGAGGCTGGATTCTCTGCTCCCACTGGCGAATGGAGTCTGGGTCACTACAGATTCCAGCAGCCAAAATAGCCTGCTTCTAGTGTTTGCAGCCATTCCCAGTTAAAAGTGGGAATTTGGGCTGACTGCAGGTGTCTGCACCAGAAAGTGTTAGCACCTGTCCAGCTAAAAGCTGGGTGTTGCAGCTCTTGGTGTGGTGGAAATTCAACCCGAGAATTCGGTGCCAATCTTCTGGGTTCTTATCTCATGAATTTCAAGAATAAAATCCATGGACAACCACGGAAGGGGGAGCAAAAGGAGTAGGATTTATTTAGGAAGAGGAGCAGAGACTACGCAAGGCGCAGGGGTACCTGGAAGCAGGAAACCGTCTAGTGGAGGTTAGGCCAGGGGTTATATCGATTTGGGGTATGAACAATTAACATTCATGCAAAGCAGGCATTGAAACTTAGTACCAAAGTCATTGGTTAAAATCTGTGCGAAACAGTTAGCAATTCTTTCCAAGTTCCCATCTGTGACCACCCCCATTTCTTAGTTTTCCCGCCTCAGGGACAAAGGAGTTGCTCCCACAGGTGAACTTCATGGTCATTTGCATATGAAGGCCCTGTATATGCCCTGTCAATCACTCTCTACCTGCTAGCTCTTAGGTGGGGCCCTTTGTCCTGTCCTGACTACCTAGTCATTTTACTACCTCTCCTCAAACTGTCTCAGTATCAGAATCTACATTTCTGATTCGCTTGACATTTCCTTCATGAGGGGAAAAGTAGTACCCTTGTATTCTACCGATCACGTCAGTGTTCTAGGCAGGAAAGGGAAAGAGGTGGTACATGTTCCCTTTATGAGGAATGCAAGAGCTTTCCCAGGCTCAGCATGGTGGCACTTGCCAGTGAGCTGAGCAGCTCTGGAGGGTGAGGCAGGAGGATCACCAAGTTCAAAGTCAGCCTCACAACTTAGCAAAGCCCTAAGCAATTTAACAAGACTCTGTCTCAAAAAAAAAAAAAAAAAAAAAAAAAAAAAAGATATAAAGGGGCTGGGGATGTGGCTCAGAGGTAAAGTGTCCCTATGTACAATCCCTGTTACCAAAAACACAAAACAACAACAAAATGCTGTCCCAGAATTCCCCTAACAAACTTTCTTTTGTGTCATTTCCCAGAGTCATGTTATGTGAGTACATCTGTGGCTGCCTGGGAGGGTGAGAACATAAGTTCTAAGGATACCAGCCTCTACAGCTTTAAGAGTAAAAAGACTGGAAATGGGTGTTGGATTAGTCAACCAGTGATTTCAACCATAGGAACTGATTAAATAAATTATGGTACAACTGAATAACAGGACATTACACAGTATTAAAGAGAATGAGAGGTATCCCTATGTACTACTAAGGACAATTTCTAAGATTCTCCCAAAATGAGCAAAGCAGGCTGAAAGGGCAGTGGAAGTGTACCAGACCTTTGGTTTCAGTGGGGAGGACTGGGCTGTAGCTCAGTGGTGGGGGTGAGATTAGAGTAGGAGGAAGACCTCTTTTTATTGTATACCATTTTATGCTATTTGAAAAATTTTAAACAGTATGTA
>PVKS010042837.1:0-15206 GCA_004027875.1 Aplodontia rufa | reverse complement strand
TATTTTTAGAGTTATAAGGGGAAGGGGAAGGGAGGGATAAGGGAGGGTAATTGGGGGGGGGCACTCCTGGGGACAGTTGCAATGTCCAGAATATATACACATCTTATACACATTTTATATTGTTTTGTTAAAATCTTGTAAGGTTGCTCAAAATAAAAAAAATTAAAAAAAAAAGAGATAGGGACATATATAGTAATTAACCTGTGAGGGAAATGACAATCCATAAAATGATCCCCATTCATTTGAAAGTCACCAGCATTCTTGACATTTTTCATGGAACAGGGTTATTTACTTAGAAAAGAAATAGTCTATTTTTTCCTCTCAAACTTTTGAAATACAGCTGCCTAAATCTCATGTTCTGTCCTGTAAAGTCTTTTGCCCTAAGCCCTAAATTATTTTAATTTCTATTTACCTATATATTTTAATGAGAATATATTTGAAAGTGGGTGGACAAATGATAAAATATTTTATTCAGTAGTAAAACTGCTTCAAAGGAGGCTGATGTTAATGTCCTTTTCAAAAGAGTTTTAATTTGAGATTTAATTTGAAGAGAGACTGAATTTGAGAAGCACTGAACTCCTTTACTTGCTTAATTTTATTGCGTATTTCCTACAATTTATATTTATAAAGAAAGATTAATAAACCACTTTGCCTATTATTTGAAATTCTCCTAATTTGTCGAAGATATTTCATAAATATTACTACTTTGTTATATAAGGAACGGGTATAATTTTCTACACAAGTTGCTACAACTGTATGTTTTCCTTTAACATATACATAGTGTTCTTACAGTCTTATAGGTAGAGGTATGGGAAATGCTAATAGTTGCTTCACATTTAGAGATATCTCTTGGAATATGCCTAAACTGCATTTAGGAAAGTAGCTTTAATAATTTGCTTCTGGGTAAGTTTTGATTTTTGTCTGATCTTAGGAACATCTATGTGCCCTTTATTTTTAAGGGTTAGTTTTTGTTTATTTTTTATTTTATTTATTTATTTATTTTTGAGATGTGGTCTTGCTGTTACCCAGGCTGGTTTTGAACTTGCAGTCCTCCTGCCTCAGCCTCCTGAGTAACTGGGAATATGGACACACATTACCACTTTCTGCTCTGAGCTTGATTTTACATTTTTGAATATTGCTGAGGAGTGTATTCATTAATTGACTTCATTTTCACTAATTACTTGCAACATTCCCTACTAATTCCAAATAGATTTTTTTTAAGCATTTGAGTTAGTCTTAGGAAATTTTATATCAGCTATTCTCTATGTCACATATAGGGCCAGATGTACACAGATGACACAGATTCCATATTATGAAGTTATGATTTGCTCATTTTGCATAAAATATTCAGATAGACTCTAATTGCCCCATTTTCTCTGCATTCTGTGAATTTTGGAAATCTTGATGGGACTTTTTCACCTGTCCTAGTTCTGAATTTTTGATGACCCCAAACACATTATTATGATGTATGCAAACTACTTCTGTCTTTTAATGCTCAAAATAATTACAGAATTCTATATTATTTTCATAAATAAGTTTCTCTTTGTTTTTGTACCTGTTCTTATCTGAAGGCTAATTTATGAATTTAATGTAATGGTAGTGTGATGTTAAATATGATCATCAGAAGTTAATAGGGAGTGTTACATATTTTAGCATCATTAGAAAAAGAAAGAAAACCATGAAGAATGAAGAAAAGGGAAAAAAAAGGAAAATCCTTTGATGCACCTGGAAAATGGTTCTAGAAACTAAAATTAAGGAGAAGGTGAATGTAAGGACCCAGTGTTTAAAAGGGCATTAGTCTTAAAGCTGCTCTCTAAAGGGAGTGTGCAGAGACAGACTGGAACTTCTGAGGTTGAAGGGAAGGCATTGTTGGACCAAAGAAGGATGCTTCTTGTATCCTTTTCCACCCTGAGGTGCCCTCCTCTGGAGGCCTACTGACTCTAGTTTCTGTCCAAGCCTCTTCCTGGCTGGGAATACCCTAGTCAGTGGCCTTAGCAGAATTAATTCAACTCTAGCTCCATTTGCCACACAGAAGCACACTTGTGCCCACTTTGGTAATAAGTGTTCACCTCATCCAAAGAGGACTAATGTAAACTGAGTCACTGTGAGTTTAATTTGTTGCTTCTGGTCTGAGAATAGGTAGAGGCAAAAGGAAGTAGCAGGTAAGAGAACAAAAGAAAAATAAGAAAAAATGGAGAAAAGAAAAGCAACCTAAGCAACTTAGCAAGACCCTGTCTCAAAAAATAAAAAGTGTTGGGGATATGGCTCAGTGGCGAAGTGCCTCTGGGTTCCCCTGGTACCAGAAATGAAAAAAAAAAAAAAAAAGCATAAAAATGGAGGAGAAAAGAAAGGCGAAAGTGAGGCTAGGATATGAAACCATTATGGAAGGAATTCAAGTTATCCTGCTTACTTTTCCTTTTATTTTCTAGTTATCACTTTGTTTTCTCTCTTTCCTTTGGTAAAATTTAGTTCAGTTTTACCATGTTGTTAACTTATGAACTCAAAGAGATTTTTTTACTATATAAAATCTCATTTTATTAGACTTTCTTCACCCATTCCCCATAACTAATATTGTAAGGTAATACTGATACCATTTTATTTTATAGGCAATATTGGATGTTGTTGTGAATCTTCAATTTAGCTTGATAGAAAAATTGTGGCAAACATTCTGGCGCTATTCTCCCTCTACTCCAACTGATGGCACTACCATTACCGAATCAAGGTCAGAATCAATATGCTTTTCCAATTCATTTCATGGCTGAATAGATGATGTCACAGATAATAAATTAGAGATATGTATACCAGTTGTGAACCTTACTGATAACATTAAGTGAATAGATGAATGCTTTGGCCATCCTAGAAATAAACCACAAACTGCTCTCTTGAGGTTTCAGTGTATATATATATATATATAGCTCCCAGTTTTTGTTGATTTGGGAGATGACAGTAGAGCTATTTTATCCTCATGGAATTGCTATCATATCTGCCTTTCAGAGCATAGAAAATATTAAAGTGCATAGGCAGCTCTGGGGGAGTGTTTTATATATATATAGATATATATCCAGCTGTATGGCACCAGTGCAATGGTGGTATAGTTCTAACCTCAGTAATATTTGATAAACTATTTTTAAAGTCCATTTTCTTTTTTATCCTCATTTGCCATCTATTCATTTGCTACATTTATTCACACCAGCAATCTGAGTGAAATAGAAAGTCGACTACCGAAAGCAAAGCTGATAACTCTGTGCAAACATGAGTCTATCCTGAAATGGATGTGTAACTGTGACCATGGGATGTACCAGGCTTTGGTGGAGATTCTCATCCCCGACGTCCTTAGACCTATTCCTAGTAAGTTAAATGCAGACAACTACGGATGCTTTTGTTCTGATACATTCCACCCAGGAAGTTTGGGGAAGTGACATTGCAATCAGGAATGATCCTAATTTCATTTAAATTTGTCACGTAGAAAACATGCAACAGAGAATACTGCATGAAAGCAGCCTAGAGCAAAATTGTAGTAAACAGGGTAAAATTACCTGTTTTCCAATCTTTCATTTTCTTTTTGCTAAAAAAAAAAAAAAAGACAACCACCACCACCAGACAACCCCTATAAATTAATTCTAAGAACTTCCGGGTCAGGCAACCATGAAAAAATTATTTTCCTCAAGGACAAATTCCCCTTTATATAGCAAAAGAATTGCTAAAATCTGTAATTGCAGGCCAGCCCCTTCCATGATTGCCTTTGATTTGAAGTGAATTTTTCTTGGTTTCCAGTAAAGCTGAATTTCTTTATAAAAGCATTTTCTTTGTCACATACATCATGTTAAGAACTGCAGACTCAGTTCCCATTAATGACAATGGTTAACTGGCATTTTAAGAGAAAAATCTATGTAACCACACAAGCATTGCATTCCCACTGTGAAGCAAGTGAGAACGTAGCTTAGATTACCTTTTTAAGTGATGGAGCTTTTTAAACTACCTTGCTGCAAACAAAGCTGTTTTGTCCAATGTTTAATAAAAATGCTACTACAGATACTGACAGAAGCAGTTGAACCCATTTTTTTCCTGCATCAGTGTAAGCATATACTGGTGACCTTAACTTTTAAAGAAACAGACAATTTTCACCATATCCTAATGTTAATAAAGTAAAAGCAATCTTTTGACTTGTGAAATTGGCAGTTAAGTATATACTTAAAGTGTTCACAGATGATTTCTGTTAAATTTTTCTAGAAAGCATATAAATTTAGTATAAGAAATGAGAAAGATGTTAACATTTATATGTTTATGCTTTTTCCCCAAATTTACTAGACAACTTTAGGAGGTATGAATTCCCTACAACCTTTAAGAAGATGCTTAGATATATTTACATATAATGTCAATGAACCCCCACATAAATTTATGGAAGAATAAGTAAAAATAAAAGAAATCCCAGTAATATCATCCCAAAATTTTAAAAATTGCTGAAGTGTTCCTCACTATCTGCACCAAGCTTTCTGACTTTTCGTCTTCTGATTGATGATGAAAAGTGATATTGTCATGAAAAAATTCACCATCTAAGGTCTTTACTGGTTTATGCTTCAGTATCTGATTTCCTTGTTTCTCTCCTACTCCCTGTGCTCTGGGTTATAATCTCTAGAGATGTTTAAGAGAAGCTGAATAGGGTATCTCATTAGCCTATGACATCTTGCTGCCAATATTCACTTTCCCAATGAAATACAAGAAGGGATGTCAGTGAATGCTTTCTCTTTTGAGGCAAATCAACATCAATATTCATTAAACAGTTCTAAAATCTTTTGCTTCTGTACTAGCATCATTAGACTTTAATTTGTGACCTTAACAGTTCCCTAATTTAAGTTGTGCATCAATTTTAGTTGACTTTAAGCCTTAGAATTTTAAGTACACAATACAGTTCTCATTTGTCTTGCAAATTTTCATTTGAAGATCAGTTTATTCTGTCAAGTAGTTTGTCTCTACATTAAGCAGAAAAACTAAATAGTTTTATTTCTCTGAAATTATAGAATGCGTTGAATGTACCACCCTAACAAATTTAATTCTGATTCTGCAATGAAACTTAATAAAATTAAGCTTCAAATAAAATTTAAATATCTATCTTCTAATTGTATGAATTTTAGTGCTAATTTTGAGCAGGTTGAAACAAGAGTCATCTTTGGAATAGTTTTTAAAATTCAAATCATATATATTTTGTAAGTCTTTAAAATTGTCAGAATCAATCTGCACAATTTTGATCTTATATGAATCCCTATAGAGAGAACAAACTTTATTTTATTTCTAAAAATTGTATTTTCCTGGCTATTAATACTTCACTCTACCATTTTTCATCCAGATGAAATTTCTTTTTTTAATCCCCCCCCAAAGTCTGCACATCACACTAATTTAAAATCAGCCTGAAGCTATTATATTCTAAAAGATATTTATCTGAAAATAAAAAAATTAAGTGTAAAGTATTGAATAAGAACTCAGCTGGTTGCACTTAAATGTGTAATTCCGAGTACAATTAAAAGTGACCTAGAATGTCATTTACAAAAACAGTAAAACCTTAAAATTATTTAAAATATAAGATAAATCTTTTTATTATATTATCTCTTTTGCATAAACTTTGTCTATATAAAACAAAGCCCACATTAATTTTTTAAAATAATATATACAGATTCTCATATTTTAAAATTTAATAAATATTGAATATTAATTGTAGGAAACATGGAAAATGCAGATTGCCAAATTGACTTGAACAAAATTTTACTGAGTTTCAAAAAATGTTAATTTTTTTTTTCACTCTTTGTCATTTCCATTCATGCCTGCACTCCATGGTTCTAATACATAACACAACAGAAAAATATTTTTCTTTCTTCTTTCTTTTTTGGCTAATCTAGGAAACTTTGGAGATTTCAAAAGATCCATTCTCAAGAAATTTCCAATTCAGCGTTTCCAATTCTCATGGCTGAGAGTCCACATTTTGAGTATTTTTCCTAATCAAACTTTAGGCATCTCAATCTCTTCTGTCATTTGACCATTAAATAGATCTTTTAAAAATACTTAGTTGCTCTTTTTGTTGGAATATTAAACTTTATATCCTTCGCAAATAACTTGAGTAAGTTAAAATATTTCTAAAACTTTTTTTTTTTTTTACGAAAGTAATAAAGAAGTATGTCAGACTCACTAGAGCACGGAAAGGAAAACCAAATAATTTGATCCTATCATTGATATTATATTCTTGGGAGCAGTTGGCCAAAAATGTAACTTCTTTGTTTCTTATAGTAAACAACAGATTTTGATATCTATCATATAGCAGGGAACATACAGAAGTTAATTTTATGTTCTGGGTTCTTGAAACGCATATCTATTAAGTATCTAAAACTGCTTGCTCCCCACAGTGTGAAGCTATGGGCACAGGCGAGGTAAAATGCTACTGGCTGAATGACTTGTTGAGCAATCTCAGTTAAGCAGATTCCTTATTGTAAAATAGTTACGGTTATCAATGAAGAATAATTCTAATCATTTTCCAGGATAAAATCTTCTGTCACTTAGACCTATCCCTATGTTAGATTTTAACAAATATGTGAAGAATATTAAGCAGACTATTGGTTTATGTGACAGCAATTTTATCACATTGATGTCTACCAACCAAATGAAGTGGAAAATAGTTATCCAAAAATTTTGAGTCAGTTTTGCTTTTTTTACCTTTTCAACAAGTGAGAAATAAATAATGTCATTCATGGATTCTAGCGTAAATAGATGTATAGAAAAAAAAGCTTTGCTCTATATTTCTTTTTAACTAAAGATTTGAATATAGTAGGAGCTTAAAAACAATCAAGATAAAGAATTTATAAATAGACTTTGAGTACAAAACTATCAGTGAAAAAAGTATTTTATCCAAGATAGAAAATTCCATAAGTATATTCACAACTGGTATATGTTGTTATAAGCAAAAATATTTTAATGTTTTCATTTCCCAACGAAGCGTCTTAAGTATTGGGAACAAAATACCTCTAAACAAAAAACAGCCCAAAGTGTAATTCTTGGATTCTTTAAGAAGTTAGGAATAATGTTAAAGTTTTATCTATAAGGACAAAATAAATTATGTTCAGTGATGTGTCAGATATTATGTACTTGTTTTCCCTTATTCCAGCATAAAGATTAATAGTCCTTGGTATCTTTCGTTTTGCCTTTATTCTTTTTATTTAGGTGCCTTGACCCAAGCCATTCGAAATTTTGCAAAAAGCCTTGAAGGTTGGCTTTCCAATGCCATGAACAATATTCCACAGAGAATGATACAAACCAAGGTACACTTTATATCTGGTTTTTCTTTTGTGTTTACAGAAATTTTCTTCAAATGAACAGTTAAAATTGATTTGGTGTATATCAGGAATATAAAATATTAAACATAGATAAAGGTATGAATAGTCCAGTCTAGAGGATATTTCACTAGAGATGTCCCCTAACTGGCTCTGTTACTTTAAGCTGATCTGTAAACATATCCCCATGTCAAGATTGGACAGATTCTATATTTTATCTAAAATTTGATACCAGAAATTGAATTTGTGACCTTTTGTCCATGACTGTATTCATTACCAGACTTCAATAATTAATATATCTAGGGCTGGATCGGTGGCTCAATGGTTACGGCGCTTGCCCGGCATGCGCCAGTATGTGAGTTCAAACCCCAGCACCACGTACACAGTGAAGTCTCGGAGCAACTGAAGCCACATGAAAAACTAAAATAAAATTGTTTCTCTCTTTCTCTCTCTCACTGTCCCTCTCTCTTTAAAAAAAAAAAATTATAATAATATATCTAGTCTTTCAATTTAGGGACAAAGTTTATATACTGAAGTTCTTATAACAGACAAATTTTTGGAGGAACAGAGGTAGCTTCTAGTTCTTTCTGCTTTGGTTTAAGGCAGCTCTAAAACATAAAAAGCATCATTTCATTTATATGCCCAGCAACATTCACTGTTGCTCTAGAGCTGTGCTGTCCATACAGTAGAGTTACTTACCATGTGCTTATTTACATTTGAATTTTAAATTAAAATTAAGTGAAATTTAAATTTTTATTTAATAGTCATACTAATAACTACATTTCAGGTGCTCAGTAACACCATATGGGTAGTAGGTACCGTATTGCTCAGCACATATCTGGAGCATTTCCATTATTGCAGGAAGTTGTCTTTGACCACATGGAAATGGAAGGTGCTCTTTGATTTTGACAGAAGAATCCTTTCTTACTTGCATAGTCAGTCATATTTATAACAGTACTTCAAACAGCTGAAAGTACTTCCCTTCCCAGTGACATCAAAGTGAATTAATAGCAATCTGGCTATAACACTTCCCATCTCATTAACCTCCAGAGTTGATTTGGATGATTTACCGCAGTGAAGGGTACCTTTGGCCCTTCCACTGTCACTGATATGCAGTCTTTATACAATTGTGCTGAGCTTAGTCAATGAAGAGAATTTATCCTAAAGAAGTAGCTTTCCATTGACTCTGGTGGTAGGGATCAAAGTGCCTGAGTTCAACAGAGTTTCTTTAGTAGAATTTCTGTGCAACCTTAAGCAACCTAGTTACCCTCTTTAAAACATCTAATAAAATGATTATGATAGTTGAATAAGGTCATGTGTGTAAATCACTTAACTCAGTGCCTGGCACATAGAATGTATTCCATATAAAACAGGAAAAAAAAAAAGTAAGACTCTTCTTTGAGGATATTTGGGCTTCACCACAAGTTCCATATAGCCCTAAAACATCTCACAACCAAATAAAACATTCTTTGCCCTGTTAACATGTGTTACTCAGCCAGCTGACTATACAGCTTATTCCTTATACACACATAAATAATGCAGTACCATAGCTTCATGTGTATATGTTAAAAGTTTTTAGCGTATTTTTAGAGGCAATCATTAGACCTACTGTGTGCAACAAATTTCCATGAAATCATGAGAATTAGGTAGTTTCCTAGATTTTCTCTTTTTTTAATTATCTTTGTTGTCTTCTAAGATAAACTGGTTTATTCAAGATCTCTTACCAAGAAGCAATGTGGGGAATTTTTGAAGAGAGTTTAAAGGTTTATTTTCAAAGGTATGAGTGGTGTTGAGAAAACCAAGGAGAATTGGTTAAGTATCCTGAGATAACAGTAGTAGAAAGTATTAAGTCTAGGTCTGAAGGGAGTAAGTAGTAAAAACCATAGCATATCTCTTCCTTCCCCCAGGACCAGTAGCCTTAGAAAAGAAAAACAGGGTCTGCCCAAAGAGAAAGAAAGCAGAAATTATGGGTAGTAAATACTCTGACCACTCTTTCTTCCTGTCCTCCAGTCTCCTAACAGTGCCTATCATTGATCAAACCCAACTGGAAGCTAGAGGGCAAAGGAAGAGGTTACTGTGGAGTGCCTCCCTGACACAGAGCTGGTTAGAGAGAAATAGAAAGCAAATTTTGAGGGACAAATGGAAATTTCCTGATAATCCTTCTAAACAAATTCAAATTCTGAAAAAGACTTCTCTTTGCTTGCCTTTGGTAACTTTCTTAGCTAATAAAAACTTAAGACCTCCCTCATTTTGCCTTAAAATCATTCAAATTGTTATAAAATAAAGGTCATGAGAGTGAATCTGAATGATAGTATTCTGAAAAATATATTTTATTTATTTATTTTTTTTTTAAAGAGAGAGGGACAGTGAGAGAGACAGAGAGAAACAACTTTATTTAGTTTTTCACATGGCTTTAGTTGCTCCAACACTCAGTTGTGTATGTGGTGCTGGGGTTTTGAACCCAGGTGCTCGTGCTTGCCAGGCAAGCGCCGAAACCGCTGAGCCACCGCTCTAGCCCCTGAAAAATATATTTTAATCCAATTAAATACTGGACTGTCTGGCTTGGTTTTCCAAATAAAAGAAATATTTTTGCATGCCTATTTTAATTGATTATCCAATAAAAAATTTTTTAAAAAGAAATGAAACCAACTTTTTTTTCTAAAATTTCCTGCTGTGAATGAGTAGTTACTTGCAAGATGGGTTTAATTAATGCTGTACTCAGATATGGAAGAATGTGGGGATTTGTTTTAGCCTTGACCTCAGAATACTCAAAAGGAAAATAATCTTCGTTTAAGAGATTTAAATACTATAATTTACAAGTAAACTCTCTCACCAAATGAAAGTGAAATAAGTGTCAAAAGGAAGCATTTAAATTTGGCAAGAGAAAAAATGTTTGAAGATTGCAGTGGTTTCTTTTGGAAGAAAAAAAGAAATCTCAGCTAACTTGGTTTCCTTTACAGGTTGCCGCTGTAAGTGCCTTTGCCCAGACTCTGCGAAGATACACATCGCTCAATCACCTGGCCCAGGCAGCTCGTGCAGTACTTCAGAACACTTCCCAAATCAACCAGATGCTAAATGACCTCAACCGTGTTGACTTCGCCAATGTCCAGGTACTCCGTTTTCTTACATGACAATGTCTTTAAAGGAAAGTTATCCAGTTTGTTCTTCTAAGTTAAGATGATCACATTTCAAAGTCTTCAGTATACACAGGGAGTACCTATATTCACAGCATCCTAAAAGAGGGGAGTTTTCCCTGATACGATTTTATTGCACTTGTGTTTTCATAGTCCTAAAAAGCAGCAATAATATATTGTTGCTAGGGTTTGCCAAATACTTAACAGATAATGAAAGTCACATTCACTAAAATTAGATAAGAAATTTGAATCTTCATTTATATCTGTGGAATATTGGGCAAGTTACTTAATTATTATGGGCTATGTTTTCCCACTTTAACACCTATCTTAGATTATTGTATCCTTATTTAGTAATTTGAGCCACACATCAAGCACAGAGATATTTATTGTTACAGTAACCTACCTTGAAAAAAGTAAAAACAACTCTATTTCAGAGTTTAGGTACCTAGAAAGTATTTCTTCAATTGAAAAGAAATCAATGCAATAAACAGGGCTTTTGTGATAGTTTAAATGAAAAAAAATTTTTGTCATTATGATCAAACTTTAACCTTAAAAATAGATAATTTAGGAATACTTTTATAGAATTCTATAATTTTTTACCATATAAAACTAATACCTTTGTTGATCTAAAGCTTAAGCAACAAAGGAAAGAAATTTGTAACTGAACATAACCAAAATTTAAAACTTCTGTAGTTCAAAAGAGATCATTAAGAAAGTATGACAACCCACAGAATGTCAGAAAAATTTTGCAAATCATATATCTGATAAATGACGTGTGTGTAGAATATATAAAGAACTATTACAGTCCAGTAGAGGATCCAACCTGATCAAAAAATGACAAAAATCCAAATAGTATTTTCTTTAGAGAAAATACAAATGGACTATAATCACGTGAAACGCATAAGTCAAAAACCATAAGGATTCACCACTTTACATACACTAAAATTAGTATAATAAAAAAGAAAATGAAAACCTAATTGGTTTTGGTAAGGATGTAGAGAAATTAGGACTTCATACACTACTGATAGGAATGTAAAATGCTATGTCCACTTTGGGATTTTTAGTATGTCCTCAGAAAGATAAACATAGAATTACCATATGACTTAGCAGTTCCACTACTTGATATATACCCAAGAGAAATGAAAACATTTTCATTCAAAAATTTATGCAAATCGAGTGTCCCTTATCCAAAATTCTTGGGACAAGAAATATTTCAGATTTTAGAGTTTTTCAGATTTTGAAATATTTGAATAACTTTATCTCTTGAGTGTCCCTCATCTAGAAATCTGAAATCTGAAATGCCTAAAATCTGAAAGTTTCTGAGCATCCCACACTCAGTATGTTTCAGATTCTGAAACATTTCAGATTTTGGACTTTCAGATTAGAAATTAGAATACCTAAGCCTGTACTGAGGTATTCATAGCATCATTACTCATATTAGGCATACAGACCACATCTCCATCAATTGATGAACAGATAAACAAATATATTATATCCATATAATGGAATATTATTGAATCATGAAAAGACAGAATCTGTTTCCTACCACAACATAGCTGAATCTTAACCTTGAAAATATAAGTGAAAGAAGCTTAGTACAAAGGACCACATAGTGTACTATTCCATATCTATCAAATTCTCTGTATATAGGTATATTTATAAAGAAAGAAAGTAGATTAGTAGTTTAGGACTGGTGATTAGGGATATTGGGAGGCAATATATAGAAAGAGGTGTGGTATTTCTTCTTGGCATAATGAAAAAGTCCTAAAATTGATTATGGAGAGGGATGCACAACTCTGTGACTATACTAAAAGAAGGCTTTAAACTTAATTTTAAATTTAAATGAATGAATTGCAAGATATGTTGAAAATAACATGCTTTTAAAAATATTAATAACTACATTTGTTTTTCTTTTTTTAAAGAGAGTAAAAGAAAAATCAATTTTATTTATTTATTCATGTGGTTTTTGTTTCTTTGACACTTAGTTTTTTTCTGGTTGCTGAGATTTGGACTGGGTCCTTATGTATACCAGCAAGCACTTTAACTGCTTGCTGAGCAACAACTCCAGCCTTAATGACCACATTTATAAGAAACTTTAATAAATCTTGCCTAGTTTCTTTTATCACCTAAAATACATTAAAAAGTTGTATTTGGGCTTGGCCCATTTTTAGGATACATAAATTATATGTGTTCATTGTGACTTTTATGGATTGAGCTCAAAGTTTTGACATACCTGAATTTTTTTTCATTCTGTATTGATTGACCTCTTTATGCAAATACACACACACACATGCAAACACATAACCTTTATAAGAACAAACTTTCTCAGGTTTAAAAAACCATTTAGTTTACATACTTCATTGGATTTATATTGAATGATTTACTGAGAATTACTGCTAGAAATTGCCTTAAAATCTGTACTGTAATGTTTATTTCAAATATTTGTTTAAAATTGTCTTAGGAAAAGTTGAAATAATAAGACAACTTCTAGTTTCAAAATATAATTTAAGCTTAATAACAGAAAATATTTTTAGGACTAACTTCTAATAATATCTGAAAGTGGTTCTAAATATTCTATAAATATAATTTTCATATGTGTATTTATGTGTATACAATTCTATGAAGTATTGATGAATGAATTCTTCCCTGGATATAAACACCAACCTTGAGAACATCTTGCATATTAATGGTCTGCTCTATTACTTCTCCTCCACCCAGCAATTCTAAGGTTACTCTTTCACTTCCTTTATTGTGAATTATCAAGTGTATTTGGGCCCAACATGTCAGTCATCCATGCTGGATCTTGTCTGATTAAGCACCTGCTCTCCAAAACCTTTTCCTTTCTTCAGAGGACTATGAACACAGTGGTGAGCTCTTCATTTCACCCTACATTTTACTTCTCTCAATCTGTTCATTTTAATCAGTGGTCTCTTGCTCCAGGTAATATATTTTGTCTTTAACTCCCCTGTTTTTGTCTTTCTCTGTTCCAAGCTTTTCCAGATTTTCTCAGAGTCCCTTCTTCCCATTCCATCATTATCACCTTCCCCTATTTTTTTGAAATTTGTTCCTACATCTTCTAAGATTAACCTCAATAAGATTAACAAATACTGGGGTAATGGTCTTGTAATAAGGAGACTTTAATTTGAAACATAAGAGTCAATATTATAACATACTGAGAACTTGAAAGTTCTTTTCAGGATAGCATCCCATAAATCTCTTTCACTACTTCATTCACCTCTAATTAAATAATCTTTTCCTCATGTATTCATTCAAGATAAATTTTCTATTGAGGTATATAGTTGATTTTCTTTCTCTCTTAATTGATAGTATTACAATAGTTTTGTTCTCTGATTTTTTTAGCTTAAATGGATAGTTTTTCATCTACATTATATATTAGATGGTTTGGGCGGTCTGAACTATTACATATACTTTGCATTTCTATATTTAAAAAGCATTCTGATTTCAAAATTCCTGACTGCTTATCATTTTGGATATAATTTTTATATAAGTTAAGAATCTCTTTAAATGTTCATTTTTAGCTTTTTGAGGTATAGAATGGAAATAATCTAAATTTTTTTCACAAGGAAATATTTACAGTAACATCCATTGTTAGCATGTACTCATTCAAGAGAGTAGTAAAATAAAACGGTATAAAACTAGTTTGAAAAGCCAGATGATTGTGGTGTGGTTTTAGGTTGTCATTTTCTCTTGGCAAAAACTAATTTCCATGAATTTATGGTAAGAAATTATATTCTGGGACTGGAGCAGTAGCTCAGTGGTTACAGTGCTTGCCTGGCATTTACGAGGACCCAGGGTTATACCCCAGCACCATGTATACAACGAAGTATCTGAGCAACGAAGACCACATGAAAAAACTAAATAAATTTGATACTCTCTCTCTCTCTCTTTCCCTCACTGTCCCTCTCTCTCTCTTTAAAAAAAAAAGGAAAGAAATGATATTTTTCCATCATACTAGTAAATTTCTTTTCCCCAATTATCAGTGCACAGAAGTAAAAAAAACAATATCCCCCTACAGGTAAGTATTTCAGTTTTGCAAAATATAAACCTTCTAGACATCTGTTATACAACAAAGTACATATATTAATATTACTGTACTATACACTTAGAAATGGTTAAGATGGTAAATGTTATGTGTTTATCACAATGAAAAATGCTTAGACATTAATGAAAATCAAAGCATAAACTTTTCTCTATAACTTTCTTGATGCTTTGAATTCTTCCATTGGTAATCTTATGGACTCTTAAATTGATATAAAATTTCTGGAATTCATTTTGTATAGCAAGCCATCTAAACTATTCTTATGTAGATTTTTCATACAGAAATAAGTGAAAAAATAAGCAAAAATATTTTAACAAGATTGTTAATTCCAGCTTAATTTATAATAGTAAAGTGTTGGAGCAAACAAATGTCTAACTGTGTGGAATTGGTTATATAAATAATTGTATAACTGAACTGAAACAAATTCATTCAGCCATAAGTATAGTGTTTTATTTGCCTACATGGAATAGTAGTAATATATCATTAAGGTAGGATATCTCATACAATATGTGATATGATCCTCTTTTATTTTAATTATTTATATTTGCATAAACATGAATAATATAAAATGTAAGTATAAATATGCTTAAATATTTGGAATAAGTGTATTATAAATACAGTAAAATATAAATAATATGTATGCATAAATAATATATGCACATATTATATATAATATGGATATTATAATATCCATAGACA
>PVKS010042836.1:0-15206 GCA_004027875.1 Aplodontia rufa | reverse complement strand
GAGAGCATGTACTGCTCCTTACATTTTAGCAAAACCCATATCTTCCTATTGGTAGGTGTGTGACTGTATTGAACTATATTTCTAATTCATAGTGATTTTGACATTTTACCTTTTCTTCCTTAAAAGATAGGTAATGATTTAATCTTAGATATAGTGCATTTGAGTGTGTGGAGAAACGCGCAAACCCTTGTGCTTCTACACAACTAAGGATTCCTTGAGCTGAACGATAAAAATGTGGCCCTAAAGACTTTTTGTCACACTACCTTCTTCTTGTTCATTCTTTCCATTTTGACCCATAAACAGAGGTGCCTCCACTGCTATATGACGGCACGATGTGCAACATGACATTTTGGTAACGATATGCGGTATCCTGTGTGCAATATATATTAAGGCTAAAGGCCTCTGAATCCGAAGAGTTTGCCCTAAAAATGTGGGTGATCCATAAAAAACCTAGTCTGCTAAGTGGTTGTCTTTTTTTCTGTCTGTTTCCATTTGAGTGACTTCAGAAAACTTTTGGTTGTGGCGAAACAGAGGATTTTCCTACATGCATTTACGTGGAATATTCACCAAATTTAATGATCATTTGTCTTAGTTCTTACTCATCCTTCATTGGAAGATGGAACACAGTTGCTCATTTGGCTTTCCTAGGTACTTATTACACTTGTTAAATTTGATGCTGGGATCCAAGCTTGGGAGGTGTAGCTGGAGGTGTGTTTTCCACAAGCCAACTCTGCTCCTTGACCATGGAGTTTGGCCAAAGGCTCCGCAGATATCTCGGAGAAAATCCAAGCAGAGAGGCCCGGTGTCACCGAAGGTTTAGGTTCTGAGAATCTCACCATTTGCCCCGGGTATCCCAAATGGAGAAGACACAATTGCAAATGTAATGGCATTAGCAGGAGAAACCTTTGAAATGGTGTTAGTTCATGACAGAATGCCCCTCACGGATCGACCACAACCGTTCCAGAAGGAAACTGAGGCCATACGAAGCTTTTCCTTGCACTTTGAGTATACTCAAGCAGCATGCATGTTCAAAAGCAAAAAGCTCACAGAAATACACCAGGCTCCCATGTCTGGCCATGATTTGATGTTGGAATTCCCTGCTTGCAAATCCCTGAGGAGTAAATGTTCACTGGGTGCAAGCCAGGCAATCTATGGAACAGTGCTATTGCATGTGAGTGAGGTGAGTGTATAAAATGGAGAGTAAGAGATGATGGAGAGAAGAGAAGGGATTTGTAGGTCCACTGGAAGATGCTGCTGTGGCACCTCCTGGTGGTTTCAGGGTGAAACAAAATAACTACACATGCATCAACCTTTTGTTTTCTTCATGGAGGTATGTGATCATGCATGGAAAGACTGAGATGGGAAAGGTGGGATAAGAGAGATGAGAAAGTTTAGAAATCAAGAGTTGTGGCTTGGTCCTGGGACCACAGTTACGTGGGTGAACACATTACGCAGACAGAGGACAACGGATGTGGGGCAAAGTGTGTCAAGAAATTATTTGTTATCAAGATGAGCGACCTTTCAACAGAAGAGGAGAGGAAAGAGATCACGATGCAGGTGTGTGTTTCCCAATGGGTCCAATAGCTGGATGCATGTTTGGAAGAGTGTTTACTCCACAATTATTCAAATAATGAATAGAGAGAGTTCAAGATTTTTTTTTTCAGGAAATGATGTAAGCAAGCACAACAGTCTTTTCTGAGTTAAGTCTGGTCTCTCTGGGTCAAGTCTGCTCCAAAATGCTACAAAAATCACAGAACCTGGCCACCCTGAACTGCTTCACTTTCCATCCATAGCAGGCGCCCTTAGTGCTCATCTGCACTGACCTCCATTGTATGGACCCAGTATGGACTCCATCTCTCTCAGCAGAATGAACTTCCTTCTTCCAAGTTGACTGTGAACTTCAACACTGCCTTAGCACAGCCTTTCTCAGTGCACCTGTTATTGCTCTCCAGGCCTCAATGCTTCTGGGATTCTTGGCTCCCTGTAGGTGCTCCAAGAACCACTTTCGTAAGTTTGCCCCCATTTCTTACATTTCCCTGAATCTGCATTACATCCTGGCTCTTCTGCACAGCCGGAAAGACTCTGAAGCCTGCACAGCTTTTGTGCCCTGCAAAGAACACTGAGGGGTGAATATCCCAACAGAAACTGTGAGCATCTCTGAGCGCTGTAGTGTGTATGAGCCAGTAAATGCTGAGTGCAATCAAGGGTGTGTGCATTGATGTTCTGATTTCTCATTTTTCCATTGTGACAGGGGGTGGAACACACGCTTGCCACACTACAAAGCCCCTAGCCAAAAGCCGCCATGGCCCCACCCATGGCCACACCATCTGATGTTCAGTTGTCCCTAGGCCTTCAAGTCAGGTCACATGGAACAAGCACTTATTGAAAGCGGAGGAATTTCATCCACGAGGCTTCAGAAGAACCAGCAGCATGGAAGAGGACATGCTTCTGCTGTCTTCTGTTTCCTGGAAAACTGAAGACGAGAATGTTGACACTGGAAGCAGCGGGGGAGGGCACACTGTGATCTTCCTTCTTGTTACTCCAATGGTGAGGTTTCCAATGTTCCGGGACCTGGTCTTGCTAAGGTGGCAGTTCCCCTTGCATGTGGCGGCCCAACCAGGCCTGCAGTTGGTGAATTTGACCTCACTGGCATCAAACAGAACACATACAGGATCTTGGAGAGCCTCGGCAGAAGGTAGGGAAGCTCTAGTGTGGGCAAGGGATGGGGAGGGCATGTGCTTCCTGGTAAGGGGAGGCCTTCGGGGACCAGGAACAGTTGCTGGGATTGGGATGGATGGCTTAATCATTGAGGACACAAGGTCAGGCAGTGGTTGTTGGTACAGCAGCTACTGCAGCAGAGGCTTGTTGCATGATTTTGCAAGGTGTACCTGCAAGGGGGCAGGGATGGCCCTGGATTGTTCACACAGCAGCCTTCCATGCAAGGTTGGAATGTACAGAGGAAGAGGCAGCCCAAACCTGGACGGTTGTGCTGCACTGCTGTCCCAGAATCCATGTCTGATTGGTGACCTCTGGATGTTTTTAGCCTTCTGAAGCATGCCTGCGTTGACCTGATTTGAGCTTGGAATTTTGTGAGCCAGTAGCCTGGGCTGCCGTCTTGAAAAGCTGGTCCCAGCATCAGGTAGTGAGGACTTCACTGTGCCCAGAGGTAGAGGGGGGCATGTGTGTGAAGCTAGGAGAGGGCTGAGGGGGCCAGGATATAGTTTGTGTGAGTGTGCGGGGAAACGAGCACACGCATGATCTTCTACACAGCTAAGGATTCCTTGAGCTGAACAACTAAAATGTTGCCCAAAAGACTTTTTGTAACACTACCTTTTTCTTGATCATTCTTTCCATTATGACCCATAACCAGAGGTCCCTCCACTGCTATAGGTCGGCATGGTGTGCAACAGGACATTTTGGTTATAATTTGCGGTATCCTGTGTGCAATATGCTCAAGGCCTCTGAGTCCATTGAGTTTGCCTTAAAAATGTGGGAGATCCGTAAAAAACCGAGTCTGCTAAGTGGTTGTCTTTTTTTCTGTCTGTTTCCAATTGAGTCACTTCAGCAAACTTTTGGTTGTGGCAAAACAGAGGAGTATCCTGTATGCATATACGTGGAATATTCACCAAATTTAATGATCTCTTGTCTTAGTACTTACACATCATTCATTGGAAGATGGAACACAGTTGCTCATTTGGCTTTCCTGTGTATTTATTACATTTGTTAATTTTGATGCTGGAACCCAAGCTAGGGAAGTGTAGCTGAAGGTGTGTTCTCCACAATCCAAATCTGCTCCTTGGCCATGGAGCTTGGCCAAAGGCTCTGCAGATATCTCAGAGGAAATCCAAGCAGGATGGCCTGGTGTCTGCGAAGGTTTAGGTTCTGAGAATCTCACCATTTACCCCGGGATTTTCTAATGGTTAAGAATAAATTACCAAGGTAATGGCATTAGCAGGAGGCACCTTTGAAATGGAGTTAGTTCATAACAGAATGTCCCTCACGGATCGACCACAACCCTTCCAGAAGAAAACTGACAGCATAGGAAGTTTTTCCTTGCACTTTGAGTATACTCATGCAGCATGCATGTTCAAAAACAGAAAGCTCACAGAAATTCACCAGGTACCCATTTCTGGACATGATTTGATTTTGGAATCCCTTCTTGAAATCCCTGAGGAGTAACTTTCCACTGGGTGCAAGCCAGGCAATCTAAGGAATAGTGCTATTGCACGCGAGTGAGGTGAGTGTTTGATATGGAGAGGAAGAGATGATGGAGAGAAAAGATGGGATTTGTGGGGCCACTGGAAGATGCAGCTGTGGCACCTGCTGGTGTTGTCAGGGTGAAACAAAGTAACTACTCATGCATCAACCTTTTGTTTTCTTCATGGATTTATGTGATGATGCATGGAAAGACTGAGATTGAAGAGGTTGGAAGACAAAGATGAGAAAGTTTAGAAATCAAGAGTTGTGGCTTGGTCCTGGTACCACAGGTACGTGGGTGAACACACTACATTGACAGATGACAACGTATGTGGGGCAGAAATTTGTCAAGAGAAGATTTGTCCTTATGATAAGCAACTCTCCAACAGGAGTAGAAATAGAACACGATGCAGGTGTGTGTTTCTGAATGGGTCCAATAGCTGGATGCATGTTTGGAAGAGTGCTTACTCCACAATTATGCGAATAATGAATAGAGGGAGTTCAAAATTTTTTTCAGGAAATGATGTAATGCAAGCACCACAATCTTTTCTGAGTTTGGCCTTGTCTCTCTGGGTCAAGTCTGCTCCAAAATGCTGCAAAAATTACAGAACTTGGCCACCCCACACTGCTGCCCTTTCCGTCCATAGCAGGCGACCTCAGGGCTCATCTGGACTCACCTCCAATGTGTGGACCCAGTATGGCGTTCATCTCTCTCATGGGAATGAAATTCCTTCATCCAGGTTGGCTGTGAAGATCAATTCTGCCTTAGGCGCAGCCTTCCTCAGTGCAGCTATCATTGCTGTAGAGGCTCTAATGCTTCTGGGTTTCTTTCCTCTCTGAATGCGCTCCAAGCACCACTTTCGTAAGTTTGCCCCCATTTCTTACATCTTCCCTGAATCTGCCTTGCATCCTGGCTCTTTTGCGTAGCTTTGAAAGTATCTGATGGCTGCACAACTTTTGTGCCTTGCAAAGAACCCTGAGGGGCAAATATCCCAAAAGACACTGTGAGCATCTCTGAGCACTGTAGCATGTATGAACCAGTAAAACCTGAGTGCAATCAAGTAGGTGTGCATTGATGTTCTGATTTCTCCTTTTCCATTGTGACAGAGGGGTGGATCACATGCCTGTCACAGGCCACACAACCTCACTGCAATTCACCATGTCCCCGGCCATGGCCACACCCTCGGATTTCCATTGGGCCCTATGGGTTCAGAGGAGATATGGGTATCCTCAAGAAGAGAAGGAGAGGCACTCTTTATTGGTGCAGGAGGTAGAGACTAAGGGGTTGCATGATGTTTCTGGGAGTCTTAGTTTGTGCTTGGTACCATCCCTTGGGATCCAGGTAGGGAAGGGTGTCTCAGAGTTGCGGAGTGTGCGGGGGTGTTTGCAGGCCATTGCAGGTTGGTGGAAGTATATTGTGGGAAGCGAAAAGAGACCAGTGTCCAGGGCACTTCAGCTTTGTTTTCAAGAAGTTTGTTGAAGGCTTGAATTGCATTATCAGTATGAAGAGCATGTACTGTTCCTTACATTTTACCAAAATCCATATCTTTTTATTGGTAGCTGTGTGACTGCATTAAACTGTACTTCTAATTCATGGTGATTCTGACATTTTACTTTTTCTTACTTAAAAGTTAGGTAACGATATAATCTTAGATACAGTGTGTGTGAGTGTTTTGGGAAATGCTAACATGCGTGTGCTTCTACACAGTTAAGGATTCCTTTAGCTGAACGATCAAAATGTGGCCTTAAAGACTTTTTGTAACACTAACTTTATCTTGTACATTCTTTCCATTTTGACCCATAATCAGAGGTCCCTCCACTGCTATATGTTGCTACGGTGTGCAACATGACATTTTGGTGACTACATGTGTTATCCTGTGTGCAATATGTATTCAGGCTCAAGGCTTCTGAGTCCGTTGAGTTTGCCTTAAAAATGTGGGAGTTCCGTAAAAAACCGAGTCTGCAAAATAGTTGTATTTCTTTTCTTTTTTCTTTTCTTTTTTTTTTTTTTTTTTTTTTTTTTTTTTTTTTTTTTTTTTTTTTTTTTTTTTTTTTTTTTTTGCTGTCTGGTTCCATTTGAGTGACTTCAGCAAACTTTTATTTGTGGCCAAGCAGAATTTTCCTATATGCATATACGTGGAATATTCACCAAATTTAATGATCATTTGTTTTAGTTTTTTTTTTCATCCTTCATTGGAAGATGGAACACAATTGCTGATTTGACTTTCCTGTGTATTTATTACACTTGTTAATTTTGATGCTTGGTCCCAAGCTAGGGAGGTGTACCTGGAAGTGTGTTTTTCACAAGCCAACTCTCCTTCTTGGACATGGAGCATTGCCAAAGGCTCTGCAGATATCTCAGAGGCAATCCAGGGAGGGCGACCTGGTGTCTACGAAATTTAGGTTACTGTGAATCTCAACTTTTGCCCCGGGTCTTTCAAATGGTGAAGACTTAAATACCAAGGTAATGCATTAGCAAGAGGGACCTTTGAAATGGAGTTAGTTCATGATAGATTGTCCCTCCCGGATCGACCACAACCCTTCCCGTAGAAAACTGAGTGCATACGAAGTTTTTCCTTACACTTTGAGTATACTCAAGCAGCATACATGTTCAAAAACACAAAGCTCACAGAAATTCAACAGCACCCATGTCTGGACATGATTTGATGTTGAAATTCCCTGCTTGCAAATCCCTGAGCAGTAAATGTTCACTGGGTGAAAGTCAGGAAATCTAAGCAACAGTGCTATTGCATGCGAGTGAGGTGAGTGTTTGAAATGGAGAGTAAAAGATGATGGAGAGATGAGATGGGATTTGTGGGGCAACTGGAAGATGCAGCTGTGTCAACTGCTGGTGGTGTCAGGGTGAAACAAAGTAACTACACATGCATCAACCTTTTGTTTTCCTCATGGAGGAATGTGATCATGCATGGAAAGTCTGAGATTGGAAAGGTGGGACAAAAAAGATGAGAAAGTTTTGAAATCAAGAGTTGTGGCTTGTTCCTGTGACTACAGGTACGTGGGAGAACACATTACGTGGACAGATGACAACGGATGTGGGGCAAAGAATGTCAAGGGAAGATTTGTTATTAGGATGAGCAACCCTTCAATAGAAGAGGAGTAGAAAGAGATCACGATGCAGGGTGTGTTTTCCCAATGGGTCCAATAGCTGGATGCATGTTTGGAAGAGAGTTTACTCCACAATTATGCGAATAATGAACAGAAGGAGTTCAAGAATTTTTTCAGGAAATGATCTAAGCCAAGAAACATAGCCTTTTCTGAGTTTGGCCTGGTCTCTCTGGATCAACTTTGCTCCAAAATGCTGCAAAAATCACAGAACTTGTCCACCCGGCACTGCTTCCCTTTCCATCCATAGCAGGCGACCTCAGTGCTCATCTGCTTTCACCTCCAATGTATGGACCCAGTAAGGACTCCATCTCTCTTATCGGATTGAAATTCCTTCCTCTAAATTGGTTGTGAATTTCAACACTGCCTTAGGAGCATCCTTGCTCAATGCACCTGTCATTGCTGTTCAGGCCCCAATGCTTCTGGGTTTCTTAGCTCTCTCTCTGAGCTCCAAGCACCACTTTCGTAAGTTTGCCCCATTTCTTACATATTCCCTGAATCTGCCTTATAGCCTGGATCTTCTGCTTAGCCTGCAAGTCTCTGATGCCTGCAAAGCATTTGTGTCCTGCAGAGAACCCTGAGGGGCTAATATTCCAAAGGACACTGTGAGCATCTCTGAGCGCACAGCGTGTATGATGCAGTAAAGGCTGAATGCAATCAAGGGGGTGTGCATTGATGTTCTGATTTCTCCTTTTTCCATTGTTACAGGGGTTTGGAACACTTGTCTGTCACAGGCCACAACACCCTTGCCCCAAGATGCCATGGCCTGCCCATGGCCAAACCATCGGAGGTCCAGTGTGCCCTAGGCCCTCAATTAAGGGCATATGGAACAAGCGCTTTTGGAAAGCGAAGTGATTTCATTCAGGAGGCTTCCGAAGAAGACCCGACGGCATGGAAGAGGACATGCTTCTGCTGTCCTCCATGTCCTGGAAAACTGAAGAAGAGAATGTAGACACTAGATGCAGCAGGGGAGGGCACACCGCCATCCTCTTTCTTGTTACTGCACTGCGAGGGTGGCAGTCCCCCTTGCATGTGGCTGGCTCAACCAGGTCTGTCGTTGGCGAGTTTGACCTCCCTGGCATCCAATGGCAGACCTACAGGTTCTTGGAGAGCCTCAGCAGAAGGTAGGTAAGCTCCAGTGTTGGCAAGGGATGGGGGAGGGCATGTGCTTCATGGTCAGGGGAGGCCTTCGGGGATCAGGAACAGTTGCTGGGTGTGGGATGGATGGCTTGAGCACTGAGGACACAAGGTCAGGCAGTGGTTGTTGGTGCAGGGGCTACTGCAGCAGAGGCTTGTTGCATGATTTTGCAAAGTGTACCTGCAAGGGGGCAGGAATGACTCTGGATTATTCACACATCAGAATTCCATGGATGTATAGAGGAAGAGGCAGCCCAAACCTGAACTGGTGTGCTGCACTGCTGTCCCTGTTTCCTTGTCTGATTTGTGGCCGCTGGATGATTTTGGCCTCCTGAAGCATGCCTGCATTGACCTGCTTTGAGCTGGACTTGTGTGCGCCAGTAGCCTGGGCTGCCACCTTGGAAGGCTGGTCGCAGCATCAGGTAGTGAGGCCTGCAGTGTGCCCAGAGGTAGAAGGAGGGCATGTGTGTGAAGCTAGGAGAGGGCTGAGGAGGCCAGGAGAGGTGCTGGGTTCAGAGGCAATATGGGTATCCTCAAGAAGAGAAGGAGAGGCAATCTTTGTTGGTGCAGGAGGTAGAAACTGAGGGGTACCATGATGTTTCTGGACACCTAAGATTGTGCTTGGTACCTTGCCTTGGGATCCAGGTAGGAATGGGTGACTCAGAGTTGGGGAGTGTGAGGAGATATTAGCCAGTCCATTGCAGGTTGGTAGAAGGATATTGTGGTAAGCATAAAAAGACCAGGGTCCAGGGCACCTGAGTTTTGATATCAAGAAATGTGTTGATGGCTTGAATTGCATTATCACTAAGGAGAGCATGTACTGCTCCTTGCATTTAACCAAAACCCATAACTTCCTATTGGTAGGTGTGTGACTGCATTAAACTGTATTTCTAATTCATGGTGATTTTGACATTATACTTTTTCTTCCTTAAAAGATAGGTAACGATTTAATCTTAGATATAGTGTGTGTGAGTGTGTGGGGAAATGCGCACATGCGTGTGCTTCTGCACAGCTAAGGATTCCTTGAGCTGAACGAAAAAAATGTGGCGGTAAAGACTTTTTGTAACACTACCTTTATCTTGTTCATTCTATCCTTTTTGACCCAAACGAGAGGTTCCTCCACTCCTATGTCGACACGGTTTGCAACATGAGATTTTCGTAACGATATGTGGTGTCCTCTGTGCAGTATGTATTAAGGCTCAAGGTCTCCGAGTCTGTTGAGTGTGCCTTAAAAATGTGGGAGATCCATAGAAAACCGAGTCTGCTAAGTGGTTGTCTTTTTCTCTGTCTGTTTCCACTTGAGTGACTTCAGCAAACTTTTGGTTGTGGCAAAACAGAGGATTTTCCTATATGAATATACATGGAATATTCACCAACTTTAATGATCATTTGTCTTAGTTCTTACTCATCCCTCATTGGGAGATGGAACACAATTGCTCATTTGGCTTTCCTGGGCAGTTATTACACGTGTTAATTTTGATGCTGGGACCAAAGCTAGGGAGGTGTAGCTGGAGGTGTGTTATCCACAAGCCAACTCTGCTTCTTGGCCATGGAGCTTGTCCAAAGGCTCTGCAGATATCTCGGAGGAAATCCAGGCGGGAAGGCCTGGTGTCTGGGAAGGCTTAGTTTCTGAGAATCTCACCATTTGCCCCGGGTCTTTCAAATGGTGAAGACTTAATTACCAAGGTAATGGCATTAGCAGGAGGAACCTTTGAAATGGAGTTAGTTCATGACAGAATGCCCCTCACAGATCGACCAAAATCCTTCCAGAAGAAAACTGATGGCATATGAAGTTTTTCCTTGCACTTTGTGTACACTCAAGCAGCATGCAAGTTCAAAAACAGAAAGCTCACAGAAATTCACCAGGCACCCTTGTCTGGCCATGAATTGATGTTGGAATTCCTTGCTTGCAAATCCGTGAGGAGTAAGTATCCACTGGATGCAAGCCAGGCAATATAAGGAACAGTGTTATTGTACGTGATTGAGGTGAGTGTTTGAAATGAAGAGTAAGAGATGATGGAGAAAAGAGAGGGGATTTGTGGTTCCACTGGAAGTTGCAGCTGTGGCACCTGCTGGTGGTTTCAGGGTGAAACAAAGTAACTACACAGGCATCATCCTTTTGTTTTCTTCATGGAGGAATGAGTTCATGCATGGAAAGACTGAGGTGAGAAAGGTGGGACAAGAGAGATGAGAAAGTTTAGAATCAAGAGTTTGGCTTGGACCTGGGACCACAGGTAAGTGGGTGAACACACTACACAGACAATTGAGAACAGATCTGGGGCAGAAGAGTGTCAAGAGATTTGTCATTAAGATGAGCAACCCTTCAACAATAGTAGAAAGTGATCATGATGCAGGTGTGAGTTTCCAAAAGGGTCCTATAGCTGGATGCATGTTCTGAAGAGAGTTTACTCCACAATTATTCGAATAATGAACAGAGGGATTTCAAGATTTTTTTCAGGAAATAATGAAAGCCAAGCACCATGGACTTTTCTGAGTTTGGCCTGGTCTTTCTGGTTCAACTCTGTTCCAAAATGCTGCAAAAATCACAAAAATTGGCCACACCGCACTGCTTCCATTTCCGTCCATAGCAGGTGCCCTCAGTGATCATCTGCACTCACCTCCAATGTATGGACCCAGTATGGACTCCATGTCTCTCATTGGATTGAAATTCCTTCCTCCAAGTTGGCTGTGAACTTCACCACTGCCATAGGTAAAGCCTTTCTCAGTGTACCTGTCATTGCTGTCCAGGCCCCAATGCTTCTGGGATTCTTGGCTCCCTGTCTGAGCTCCAAGCACCACTTTCATAAGTTTGCCCCCATTTCTTACATCTTCCCTGAATCTGCCTTACAGCCTGGCCCTTCTGTGTAGCCTGAAATTGTCCTATGCCTGCACAGCTTTTGTGACCTGCAAAAACCCAGAGGGGTTAATATCCCAAAAGACACTGTGAGCATCTCTGAGCGCTGTAGCATATATGATGCAGTAAATTGTGAGATTAATCAAGGGGGTGTGCATTGATGTTCTGATTTCTCCTTTTTCCATTGTGATGGGGGTTGGAACCCATGCCTGCCACAGGCCACACCCCCGGACCCCAAGCCACCATGGCCCCGCACATGGCCACACACTCGGTTGTCCAGTGGGCCCTAGACCCTGAAGTAAGGGCACGTGGAACAAGCACTTTTTGAAAGTGGAGGGATTTCATCCAGGAGGCTTTAGAAGAAGACCCTGCACCATGGAAGTATACAAGCTTTTGCTGTCCTCCGTGTCCCGGAAAACTGAACAACAGAATGTTGAAACTGGAAGCAGCAGGGGAGGGCACACTGGGATCCTCTTTCTTCTTACTGCACTGGTGAGGTTTCCAATGTTCCTGGCCCTAGCCTTGCGAGGGTGGCAGACTCCCTTGCATGTGGTTGGCCCTACCAGGCCTGTGGTTGGCGAGTTTGACCTCCTTGGCATTCCAACAGCAGAACTACAGGATCTTGGACAGCCTCAGCAGAAGGTAGGTAAGCTCCAGTGTGGGCAAGGGATGTGGGAGGGCATGTGTTTCATGGTCAGGGGAGGCCTTCGGGGACCAGGAACAGTTGCTGGGTGTGGGATGGATGGCTTGAGCCTTGAGGGCACAAAGTCAGGCAGTCGTTGTTGGTGCAGGGGCTACTGCAGCAGAGACATGTTGCATGATTTTGCAAGGTGTACCTGCAAGGGGGCAGGAAATGTCCTGGATTATTGACACAGCAGCCTTCCATGCATGTATGGAGGAAGATGCAGCCCAAACCTGGACTGGTGTGCTGCACTGCTGTCCCTGATTCCGTATCTGATTGGTGGCCCCTGGATATTTTTGGCCTCCTGAAGCATGCCTGCACTGATTTGGTTTGAGCCTGCACTTGTGTGCGCCAGTTGCCTGGGCTACCGTCTTGCAAGCCTGATCGCATCGTCAGGTAGTGAGGCCTTCAGTGTGCCCACAGGTAGGAGGAGGACATGTGTGTGAAGCTAGGAGAGGGCTGAGGATGCCAGGAGAGGTGCTGATTTCAGAAGGAATATGGGTAGCCTCAAGAATAGAAGGAAAGGCAGTCTTTGTTGGTGCCTTTGTTGGAGGTAGAGACTGAGGGGTAGCATGATGTTTCTGGCAGTCTTAGTTTGTGCTTGGTACCTTCCCTTGGCATCCAAGTAGGGATGGTGTCTCCAAGTCGGGGAGTTTGCAAGGGTGTTGGACAGGCCATGCAGATTGGTGGAAGTATTTTGTGGGAAGCATAAAGATACCGGTGTCCACGGCACCTCAGCTTTGTTTTCCAGAAGTGTGTTGAAGGCTTGAATTGCATTATCAATATGGAGAGCATGTACTGCTCCTTACATTTTACCGAACCCTTATCTTCCTATTGCTAGGTGTGTGACTGTATTAAACTGTATTTCTAATTCATGGTGAATTTGATATTTTATCTTTTCTTACTTAAAAGATAGGTAATGATTTAATCTTCGATATAGTGTGTACGTTTGTGTGGAAACGCGCACACGCATGTGCTTCTACTCAGCTAAGGATTCCTTGAGCTGAACGATCAAAATGTGGCCCTGAAGACTTTTTGGAACACTACCTTTATCTTGTTCATTCTTTCCATTTTGACCCAAACTAGTGGTTCCTCCACTCCTATGTTGACACGGTTTGCAACATGAGATTTTCGTAACGATATGTGGTATCCTGTGTGCAATATGTATTAAGGCTCAAGGTCTCTGAGTCCATTGAGTGTGCCTTAAAAATGTGGGATATCCGTAAAAAACCGAGTCTGCTAAGTGGTTGTCTTTTTTTCTGTCTGTATCCACTTGAGTGACTTCAGCAAACTTTTGGTTGTGGCAAAACAGAGGATTTTCCTATTTGCATATATGTGGAATATTCACCAACTTTAATGATCATTTGTCTTAGTTCTTACTCATCCATCATTGGGAGATGGAACACAATTGCTCATTTGGCTTTCCTGGGTAGTTATTACACGTGTTAATTTTGATGCTGGGACCAAAGCTAGGGAGGTGTAGCTGGAGGTGTGTTTTCCACAAGCCAACTCAGCTTCTAGGCCATGGAACTTGTCCAAAGGCTCTGCAGATATCTCGGAGGAAATCCAGGCGGGGAGGCCTGATGTCTCAGAAGGTTTAGTTTCTGAGAATCTCACTATTTGCCCAGGGTCTTTCAAATGGTGAAGACTTAATTACCAAGGTAATGACATTAGCAGGAGGAACCTTTGAAATGGAGATAGTTCATGACAGAGTGCCCCTCACAGATCGACCACAACCCTTCCAGAAGAAAACTGATGGCATACGAAGTTTTTCCTTGCACTTTGAGTATACTCAAGCAGCATGCATGTTCAAAAACAGAAAGCTCACAGAAATTCACCAGGCACCCTTGTTTGGCCATGAATTGATGTTGGAATTCCCTGCTTGCAATTCCCTTAGGAGTAAATATCCACTGGATGCAAGCCAGGCAATATAAGGAACAGTGTTATTGTACGTGATTGAAGTGAGTGTTTGAAATGAAGTGTAAGAGATGATGAGAGAAGAGAGGGGATTTGTGGTTCCACTGGAAGATGCTGCTGTGGCACCTGCTGGTGGTTTCAGGCTGAAACAAAGTAACTACACATGCATCATCCTTTTATTTTCTTCATGGAGGAATGTGATCATGCATGGAAAGACTGAGGTGAGAATGGTGGGACAAGAGAGATGAGAAAGTTTACAAATCAGGAGTTTGGCTTGGTCCTAGGACCAGAGGTTCGTGGGTGAACACACTACACAGACAGATGACAACAGATGTGGGGTAGAAGTGTGTCAAGGGAAGATTTGTCATTAAGATGAGCAATCCTTCAAAAGTAGTAGAAAGCGATCACGATGCAGGTGTGATTTCCTCAATGGGTCCTATAGCTGGATGCATGTTCAGAAAAGTGTTTACTCCACAATTATGCGAATAATGAACAGAGGGATTTCAAGATTTTTTTTCAGGAAATAATGTAAGCCAAGCACCATGGTCTTTTCTGAGTTTGGCCTGGTCTTTCTGGTTCAACTCTGTTCCAAAATGCTGCAAAAATCACAGAACTAGGCCACACCACACTGCTTCCCTTTCCATCCATAGCAGGCGCCCTCAGTGCTCATCTGCACTCACCTCCAATGTATGAACCCAGTATGGACTCCATGTCTCTCATCGGATTGAAATTCCTTCCTCCAAGTTGGCTGTGAACTTCACCACTGCCATAGACGAAGCCTTTCTGAATGCATCTGTCATTTCTCTCTAGGACCCAATGCTTCTGGGATTCTTGGCTCCCTCTCTGAGCTCCAAGCACCACTTCCATAAGTTTGCCCCCATGTCTTACATCTTCCCTGAATCCGCCTTACAGCCTGGCTCTTCTGCGTAGCCTGAAAGTCTCCTATGCCTGCACAGCTCTTAAGCCCTGCAAAAAACCCTGAGGGGCTAATATCCCAAAAGACACTGTGAGCATCTCTGAGCGCTGTAGCCTGTATAACCCAGTAAATGGTGAGTGCAATCAAGGGGGTGTGCATCGATGTTCTGATTTCTCCTTTTTCCTTTGTGATGAGGGGTGGAAACCATGCCTGCCACAGGCCACACCCCCGGACCCCAAGCCACCATGGCCCCGCACATGGCCACACACTGGGATGTCCAGCGGGCCTTAGGCCCTCAATTCAGGGCACGTGGATCAAGCACTTTTTGATAGTGGAGGGATTTCATCCAGGAGGCTTTAGAAGAAGACCCAGCACCATGG
>PVKS010042835.1:0-15206 GCA_004027875.1 Aplodontia rufa | reverse complement strand
TGAAAATGTGCTTTTCTTCTGAGCATTGCCCTTAGACGGGCTTTCAGGGATCAGAGCGCTGCATTGAGGTTCTGAACTGCTCTTCCCCTTCCTCAGCCCCAGCCATCCTCTGTCACTCGGGTATGTTAGCAATGAGCTCCTGCAGGGCTTGTATCTTCATTTAGTACCATATAGCACCCATCAATGTGTGGAGTATTTCATGGGTGTTTAATATATGCTTTTTGGCCACAGTCATTGGGAAAGACTCACTACATTTATGTCCCTTTTAAAGATTTATTTTCTTTTAATCATGCTGCTACAATAGCCCAAGAAACTAAACCTGGAGAAATGATTCTATGCCATGAATTTGGGGACAACATAAAAAAAAGTAGTACGCCAGTTTTCTTGGTTGGGATAGTGGATGCAAAAATTACCTGAATAAATTATTAATGCTTTTATAAAGTACACAATGCCTTAAGTTTACAATCTAATTAGACTTTTGAGCAGTCTATTTTCCAGAGACTCAAAGGTGAATTTACTATCCTTAATTGTTAAATATTTAGTTAGGGGAATCCTAGCTCAAACCAAATTCATACTGCAAATATCAGAGTGGCTTAATCAGTGGAGAAGTAGATATTTGGAAATTATGGTAACACTTCTCACCACCTTTCAATAGGACTTGCCATTGGATATATGGTGTGCAACTCTAACAAATGAGTTAGAAAGGAGTTTGAATATTTATGTAAACTATATTTCATTTGCAGGAGGAAATCATGGTAGCACAGGACCTTCCTTCTACTTATGTCTCTCCATCTTGAAGTGTTGCATGGACTTTGAACTCCATACTCTTCATAAAACTTTCTAACACTGTACACTAAACTTCTAGAGTTGGAATGAATTGTACAGCACAGGAAGAGGGAGGCGGTAGAAAGAAACAACAGTTCAGAGATGGAAACCTTCTGCTTTCTGGAAACCCTTCCAGCTTTACATTCACTATTCAAATTCCAAAAGCCAAGATTCTTCCATTCCCCTGTGTTAAGAGAGTAAGAAAAATGCCTAGGAAAGCCCACAGTTTCCTTCCTCCTTGAGGAGAGGAAGCAACAGTGGTAGCAGACGCCCATGAGCAGCTATCACTTCCTCTGGGGGTGGTATCCATTTCCACCCACTGGGATGGGATTGGCAGCTTCTTAACCGGCAGAAGATACATGATCCGAGAATCCATTTTGGCTCCAATTCTACCATTATAAAAGCCAGTTGTATCTAACTCCTAAGAATCACTAATAAGGGTCTGGAGTGGTGGCTCAGTGGTTAGGGTGCTTGCCTGCCATATGTGAGGATGGGGTTTCAAATCCCAGCACCACATGTACAACAAAGTGCCAGAGCAAGAAAGTCACATGAAAAATTAACTAAAAATTTGATTTATCTTTCTGTATAGTGAGAGAGAGAGAGAGAGAGAGAGAGAAAGAATCATTTTATTTTTAGTTTTTCATGTGACTTTCGTTGCTCTGAGACTTCATTGTGTATGTGGTGCTAGGGTTTGAACCAGCATCCTCACATTTGCCAGGCAAGTGCTGTAACCACTGAGCCACCGCTCCAGCCCTCCCTCTCTCTTAATAAAAAAAAAAAATCACTAATAAGGGGCTGGAGTGGTGGCTCAGCAGTTACAGCACTTGCAGTGCTGGCCTGGCATGTGCAAGTGCACAGGTTCGAACCCCAGCACCACGTACACAATGAAGTGTTGGAGCAATGAAAGCCACATGACAAGCTAAATAAAATTGATTCTCTCTCACTGTCTCTCTCTCTCTCTCTCTCTCTCTCTTTTTTAAAGAATCACTAAAAAGATTGCAAATGACCTCATCCTCAAGAGTATGGTCAGAGAAGTCAGGTGGAAGAGTATCTTGAGGAAGGCCCAAGGTACATCTCACAGACATACCGAAGCATAGAAATGCATACTGAGATGATGAAGAGAAAATACAGCTTTTCTTCTCTTCCATTGAGGAATCAAAGTGTCAAGGTCCAAAATGTATTCAAAATAGGATATTATTCTAATAACAGAATCCAAGAAAATTAGCTAACAAGCTTGTTCATTGAAAAAGGAAACAGTGCGTCTAATCAAAGTGAATTTAAAATGTCAGTTTACACTCTGATTTTCTTCCTCAAACCTTCTTCAAGTTCCTTATCTCAGTTCATGGTTTCTCCATTTACCAACCCCCCACCCCCACCCCAGGTGGAAACTTCAATCACTTGTGAATCTCATGTGAATCCTACCAATTGAATCAATTCTAGACTCAAAATATCTCATGGCTTATTCTCTCACTCCTGCCTTTCTTATCACTGTCTTTCATCACATCATCTGTACCTAGATTATTACTGTAATAGCCTGCCAACAGGTCTCCTGTCACTGGCATTCTCTCTACCCCAAGGCATCCTTAACATCCCCCATCAGTTACCTTTCTAAAATACAGTTGTGATCATGGTTCACCCTCTCAATGTAAAAGCTTTTACTAGCTTTCTGCTTTCTTTTACAATTAAGTCCAGTTTTCTTGGCATAATATCCAAGGTCCCTCATGAATTGAAATTCTCCTGTACTTAAAACTCATCCAGCATCTATTCCTCACATAGCTAATGCTCTAAACAGCCTCCCTTTCCTTTACCAAACCATGTCATGGGCTTTTATGCTTCTGGAATTTTGTACCTTTTTCCTCAAACTTCATCTATTCAAAATCCTGCTTCTCCTTTAAAGACTAAATGAAATGTCACTACCTCTAGGAATCCTTACCCAATTCCAGGGCAAAATAAATTGCTCCTTTTTCAGGCACATATAACACTTTGTTCTATCCCTTTATTACAATGTTCAGCCCAAAATGATTTGTATTCATTACTAGAGATGTTTCCATCTCCTATTAAAGAGCAAACTACTGTCAACTTCTCCAAAAATGCTCCTAGGTGCCTAGCATAGTGCCTTACACAGGACAGACATTTCATAAATGCTTTTTAGACTAAAATGACCAGTACGGAAATTAGGAATTTTCACCAAAAGCTGATCATGGATGATCAAGCAGAGAATCATAATCAAGGAAGACTTAAAGGGAAAAGAAGGATCTGATGACCATAAATAAATGTTTTATAAAATAATAGAGATATCCTAATCCATTGCTTCTCAACATTTTCGTATTCACACATATTTATAAAAGAACTGTGATTTCGAACTACTACCCTAACCAAATGGAGAAACCTTCTATTTTTCAGCAGTAAGGATCTAAAAACTGCAATTGTAAGTACTCAATCATGAATTGATAAACATCATAATAAATTATATGCATGACATATGTATCATATAACCATATGAGTAAATATGAGATTATTTAATTCAAACATAGAAATATAAATATTATCTATCAGATATTATTTCATTCAAACATCTACACACAGCGATCTAATGATGTTTTAATGAAACTAATATTTAGTTCACATTTTTACCTTCACTCTAAAGGACGGGGAGAGCCAAGAACTAAAATCATACCCTTAGTCTTACTGGCATTAAATAATCAAATTCCCCACTACTCAGATCACAGAGACAAACTCATTGCAGTTCTTCTCATTCTTTCCTGGAATTTAAAAAAAAGTCGGTGGGGGGGACTCAAACTTCAAGAAGAAAATCATAATTTTTCAACATCTCCTTATACAAGTCTTGCCTCTCCCCTCAAATTTTTGAATCAACTCTTCCTGAGATGAATCACATTAAGAAATGAATCTCTTAATTGCCCCATATAAGCTAAACGGTAAGCCATGACCTCATCACCCTGGACATAATAAAAGGGCAGAGACATTCGAGCATTTCAACATCTTAATTCCTACACTGTTCTGGTTTATTATTTTAAAAGGCCTCTGTGCAGGAAGACTTTTTTTAATGATTTATCTCTCTTTTGCGTATTAGCGGATCTCATGGCCTCATTTCTCTGCAGAAGGAAGACTGAACTGTGCATGAGTTAGGCAGATAGGCCGAAGCATTTACCTGAGAAGAAAGAGCTATGAAAAGGACATGTGGGTTCAAGATATGCTACTAGTAGAAGCAAGGACATCAAACTGTACAATTATTCTCCACACTCAAGACAAAATACAAAACACACCCACATACTCCAAAGCTGAACAAGCATCAATGCACTAGCCAGACCAGAGAAGAAGTAATAAGTTGTAATAACTGAACTTGCGGAGAAACAGGGTAGAAGCACTATACTATATCTCTTTTGTGGTATATCATTTTCTGAGCTTTGATTTACTATGAAGTCCTCTGTCTGATGATTACTAGCAGCATTCTCATTTTCCTAGAACTAGCATTAGTAGGTACCATCTATATGTGGAGCTATAAGAGTACATTCCATGTGAGTACAAATTTCTATTCTGTATCTGATATTGATTAACAATTGTCTCTAAACAACGGTCCAATGAATTCTTTGGATAACTTTCTGAGAAAGTTAATCTCTATGCATGAAAGAGAATGTATTTATTTGTGCTTTATGATATATATTTATATATATATATATCACTTTCTATGTCATTACATATCATACATATATATATATATATAATTTTTAAAAAGCTTTGAGCCAAGTGAAACTTTGCATGAAACATTCCTTTCTTCTTCCATATGTTCAATACTGAAAGATAAAAGAAGGAAAAAGGAAAAGTAGATTCAACTTCCCAGGGTCACCTTCCTGAAAAGAAATTTCCTCTTTACAAAGATAGAGGAAAAGCTTATGTATTTGCACAATTTCCAAAACATTTCTGGATTCCCTAAATTTAAAAAGATATGTTCAGAATACTTTCTTTAAAAATCTTTTTTTGCTGGGTAAGGGTGCTAGGATTTATTCCAGGGCCATTTGATGCTAAGCATAAACTTTACCACTGAGCTACATTGGTAGGTCTCCCCTCGCCCCCCACATATACACAAAATCCCCAAAACTTTGAATTTATTTTAACCACACCAGCTAGGATCTCTCAAGAAATGGAGGAATGCCAAGTGAGAAAATAGATTAAATTTTCAAGACCATGATGATAATCCACAAACTTATTTCAATTGCTAGTCTGGGATTTTTTTCATCAATTTTTAAGTAAATTAAAAGAAAAATTCCTGCATGTAAGGATTCAGGGACAGAAATCTTCTTGCTTCTCTGTTTTCGCTGTTTACAAAGCGACCTTGAGCAGCTATTTTATCTTTGCAGCTGTTTGTTGACTTCTCAGTGTTTAGATCAAGTTTCCATACTTGTGTCTTAGCTGGCCATGCAAAGGCAGCTGGTCTGGAGAGGCCAGAATCAGGGAGAGAGGAGTTCTAGGGCTTATCAAGTCATCCAAGAGGCCTTGTTGTGCTCATCCTTTGTAAACAATAAGACATGTCAGGGTCCCTGTTTGCTGTCATTGCTGACAGTTCTGTAAAGAACAGTAAGTGTTGAATTCTTTTAAAGCTCGATTGTGCCCAGTGAGCGAAATGATAGTGTGAGATGAGGGGACTCCATGGACATCTGAGTACCTTGGGAAAAGAGAGGAATAGAGGCTTTTCACTCAGCAACCTAATGAAAACTAGACAAACAGTCCTGTATCCAACATATAGTTTCCACCAATTCATGCTGCTTTTGTTAGAAACAATTCTAGCTGGTATAGAAAGACAGGCAATTGGATATAAATAATTTATCATTGACAAGGGAGCCTCAGATAAAGAAATACTTAGGAAAAGACAAGAGACTGAGTTTGTATTAGTAAATTTCCATTGTGTAATCATTTCATTGCTTTAAATGCATAGACCTCAAAACTTTATGTGCTTGAATGAGGAATCAAATCCCAAATAAGCTAATCCATCTGGGATAGCCAAGAGTGTATACAAAATACAAAGAATTTCATAAAAGTCTTTAACAAATATGAGAAATTGTGGCCAAAAAAAGGAGGGCCCAAAAATTGATTGACAAAGCACTATTTTGTGCTTAAAGAAAAACAAACTTTACATTCTCTACTTTAAAATCCAAAAGGGCATATTTTGACAAAGGGTTCATTTGTATAAGTTAACTAGATCAATAAAAATCCCAATTCATGAGATTAGTCATCATTTTTTTTTTTTCATTTTGTTTTTCAGGACTGAGGACTGAACTCAGGGCCTTGCGCATGCTAGGTACGTGCTCTGCCACTGAGTTAAATCCCCAACCCCATTAGTCATCATTTTTAACCTCAGACTTGTAAAATATACATAATGAATATCAAACTCTTTGTATGGAAACTGATAACATCTGTTGAATTAAACTCCACAACACAGTATAGACATTTCATTATAACAACTGATATTGTGTTATATTCAAAACTAATTTTTTCATGACATTTAAACTATGAATTTTGAAGTCAGTATCAAGTCCATCCCCAAAATAAAGATTATTTCTAAAAGCAAGGCCAGAACCCAACATTCTATTAAATCTAACAGTACAGTACTTAACTTGGATTTTGTTTCTATATCATAAATGCTACTTGATGGTACAGAATCATAAATTATTCTTGCCAGGTTTTTCCTTTTTTCTTTTCCTATTCAATCTTCTTGATTGAAGGACCTAGGCCTTTATCATATACAACTGCAGGTTAAGCACACATTGGGAGTCTGTCTGAACCATAGCATGCAGAGACAAAGTTACAGGGGGAAAAAAATTGTACATTTCTAGGAACTAAATAAAAAGCCACCCGCTTTCCTAATTTTCCAATGAACAGAAAAACTAAAGTCCCATTGGCATGACCCAGGCAGACACTGCCAAGCTGCTTTCCAAAGAGCAAACGGTAAAAATAAAATAAAATGAAAAAGATTTGCCTGTCATGGGAGTTGGTCAATAAAAGGCAACAGTGTTTATTACAACATTTAAAGTCTGTGATTAAGAACACCAAAAGGCCTAAACTAGAAAGGTTTTCAGCCTGTAATTTCCCTGCAGTCCTGGCCTGTACTTCCTTATGAGTTAGCTCAGCAGGGCTTTTTTTCCATGTCCATCATCAGCTTGTAATTATTGCCATTCTCAAAGCTATGCCAGATGGGTCTTTAGAAGCAGGCATGCAGCTTGTTTATGAGAGAAAGAGCTGTAATATTACTCTACACAGAGACCTATCTGGTCCTACTCAAAGAGTCCTGCTCCTCCCTCCCACTCCCACCGACCCCCACTTCCATTCTCTCTGCCTTCCCTGGACAGCCATCTCAGTTTCAGCTCCAGGTCCCAACTGAATGGCTGGTGAGGAGTTGGGACCATGGGGGCCAAAGAGATAGCTAGTATCTTAAAGCATATGGCCTATTTACCACCCTTCACGTATGGAAATGAGGCCAACCCCCAAGGAAAAAGCAAAACGTGGATGTCTTTCCTGAACGTATTCTTGTGCAGAGACTTCTTTAAATTCCCAGAGTTAGGAGTCTACCTTTCCGAATACAGATCTGCAGAGATACCACATTTCACTTTTCTGGGAATTCCTCATTGGCTGGAAGTGAGATTCCTAGCAACATTCTCAAGGACAAACTTTTACTCCCTTTGCCTGGTAGGAAGGATAAACATTCGTAAGAAGGTTGAGGTCAAGGAGCTGTGCAGAGCAACAGAAGGAAAGGCAACAGGGCCTAACCCGGGTTCATCTGGTGATAGGCCTGGGGTGTTAGGTGTCCCAGAGGGCCAAGCACAGCTTCAATCAGCAGTTAATGAGGCAAGACCTGCAACAGATAGCCACTTTCAACTTACAAAAGCTTTTAGATGTCTCTGTTTACTTTGATCCATTTCAGTTAATTTGAGCCTGGTTAGGGTACATTTTCCTTTTCTTTCTTTTTTTTTTTTTTCCTTTTTTTGCTAGATAAACTCTCTGCTCCCACCCCACCCCCTCTCCCACCTCACAAACAACAGTATCGTTTACCAACTTTATACTTAACAAGTTTTGCAATCTTCTGTCAAGGTCGTCAACAATGATATAGAAAACATGGAGAGGAGGGCCTGTACCACATTCTGACTGTAAGACCAGAATTTCAAAACCAGTATAAGAAAAAAGAAAAAGAGCTAGGACAGGAAAGGCTGCATTTTCAACAGAGATTTCGAGTTATTTGTTTCTGATTAGGTGAAGCACTTGTTCTTTTATCCCTCATTATTCTACCCATGTGATGACCAGAGAGCTTTTTTTGTTAAAATGTTACAGAGCGGATAAAACTAATTTACTGGAATGTGAAATAATGGTGGGGGGGACTGGACCTGATGGCTGATGGTCACAGACAGCGAGGGCACTTTAATAAATTGGCTGGAGCTTCCAGGCCTCAGGGCAGTGACTGGGATCCCCAGCTTGCAAAGAAGAGCTGGACTCCTGAGTTAATGGATTTGCACGTGGGTCAGCCCGTTAATGAGGATGGGCTGGTGTAATGAGTTTTTAATTAGGTCAGCTTGGTGCTTGACCCTACTGTACTGTGTGTGCGCAGGCTTGGGAGAACCTCCCCACCTGCAGGAGACATAGCGTCCTGGAAGGCTTCCGCACAAATGCTGGGAGGTCACCTCACATCCCAGCAAGCCTGGGGCAGGGCCGCCTGCCCTCCAGGCATACCCCAGGGTAGGCCTAGCTTCTCTTGGACCCCTCCTGTCCCTTTCACCTGATGTTTATAACCTTTGCCACACCCTTTCCTCTTCCTGTTGAGCCACTGTTCCACCTTACTTTGTCAGAAGTATAGTTGAGACAATTTTTTCAAACCTCCAGTAGTATAGCTACCAAAAATAATTTCACAGATACACATGGAAAGGTTTGGTTTGACATATATGTTTCTCAAAAATACACTTTCCTCACATGAACCATATTCCTCTACTCCACTCCCACCTGTGTCCTGTTGTCTACATTTCCAGGAAGTAAAAAGACATATAAGTTAATGGAACAGGATGAAATGCGCTGCTGCCCCTAAATACACTGGAATGACTTTTAAACTAATCTCTTTGAAATCTTGTTCACTGAAGACTCCAGGGAACCTTTGGAGAGATGAAGTTAAGAATTCTAATTTCTACTATGGGTTGCTCTTGTTGGGAAAAAGAAAAACTAAGTACTCAAATTTGAGTGAATATTATCTGCCAAAAAGCATTCTAGACAGCAAACATACCTTATATGCCATCCTCACATTAAGGTTTCAACACTAAGGGTTTATTTTTATTATACTTAAAATGAGACTAAGGTTAGTCTATCACTGAAGAATATTGATTTATTTCATTAAAAATCAGAGAAAACAAACCATACTACTTAAACTACATTTAGGAGAACAATAGCACTAATCACAGCTAATATTTATTCAGTGCTTATTAAGGGACACTTGGCTAAATGCTACGGGATTCTACACAATTTGTAGAGTGTTTAATGTACAAGCTTGCTAAATTCTTTCAGTTAATGATGGTGGCGGTTGCTAAGATATAGGCCCAGTTATTCCTTTCATTCACAGTCTAAGGAGAGATGACAGGGACATGTTGAGTCACTCAGAACAGGCTCAAACCACCTGAAGGAGCTTGCCTGATGAAAGGTTTTACTTTCCTTCAAAGCCACTTCCTGTGTCACATGACCTGTATCACTCCAAAGATAATAACACTTCACTTTTATCCAAAGATCTCAAAGCATTTCAAAATGTTAATTAAGCCTTCACCATCCTGGAAGATAGCAATGCCAATCCTGCTACTTAAATACTGTATTCCAAAACACAGGTTGTTCTAATCACTGAGAGGGAAATGGAGGTCTCTCTGAACAAACCCAGTGAAGACTTCCCCACCCAAACACTTAGGATACCCAAATCCTCCTATATCTCCTGGGAACACCCCAGCATCTCTATTCAATTGTTCCCTATACCCCTAATGGTTTCTGCTGAAAAACATCACATCCCCAAGAAAAAACAGGAGAAAGGGAAGAATTTCTAATAGTTCCTCTTATTTAAGGATAGAAATATAAGTAGAAAAATATGCTCTCAGCAAAGAGCTAAGAATATGCTCTCAGCAAAGAGCATTTGTTTTATATGCTTTTTCATTCATCATGATGACCAGACGAAGGTGAAAAAGTAGCTTTTCCCAAGGCTTATATGTGACTTTTCAGACTGCAGTTTACCTGCTCTCTGATTTCAGAGGTGTCAAGAACTTACTTTGTTACAAATAGTAGTCAGATTTGAGGCACAGTGTGTGTTTTTTCATCTGGATAAAGAATAAGAGATGACCAAGACCAAAAAAAAAAAAAAAAAAGAAAGAAAGAAAAGAAAGAAAAACTGCCCGTCTCCTTTCCTGCCTCACTCCCTCCACTATGCCACTCTGGCTTTTCCTTCATCTTTCTAACGGACCAAGCTTTCTTCCTGTCTTGGGGTCTTTGCATAGGATTTTCTTTCAGCCTGAAGTGCTTTAACCCCTCTTCTTAATGAAATTCCTACTCTTAGCTCCCAGATCAAAGGTCACTTTTTCAGAGAGGACTTACCTGATTTCCCCAATCAAAACTATGTTTTCTCTGATGGCAAACTGTTTGAGTGATTTAATTCATGAGATTTTTCTTTGTTTTACATCTGCCCTGTGAATTGTAAGCCGTATAAGAACTAGTATTGTTTCTGCTCTGTTCCCCACTGTAGAATCCAGGCCTGGTACCTCGGATACCCTCAAAAAATATTTGTTGAATACATTAATAAGTGAATATATCTTTTAATCTGATTTTCAAATCTCATTTTTCTTTAGAGGCTGACAAGGATAAGAGAGAAATAGATATTAGAAGTTTGCTTGTAAACATTTAAGGTATTAGCTTATTTTACCAATACTGAGACAAGCATTGTATACTAAATGCTTTGCCCACCTTATCCCCCCACCACAATCTGTCCCTAGTTTGCAGTCATCAGAATTAAGTAATTTGCTCCTGGTGCTGAGACCTCGTCCATGTGAGCCAGGTACTGCAGTGGTGGAGCCATATCCAAGAAAGGCCTCGCTTCCTTCTCCCAGCTTTTGCCTCAGCTCTGTCATGGCAATAGCACAGATATTCTGGCGTGTAGTTGGTGCTTAATACACAGAGTGAAGCAGGTTTAAATAACAGAGAAGGCAGGCATGGTGGCACACGCCTGTAATCCCAGCAGCTAGGGTAACAGAGGCAAGAGGATCACAAGTTCAAAGCCAGCCTCAGCAACTTAGAAACCCTGTCTCAAAATAAAAAACTTTTAAAAGGGCTGGAGATGTGGTTCAGTGGTTTAAGCACTGCCGGATTCAATCCCCAGTGTGAAAGAAAGAGAGAGAAGAATGAAAGAAACAAAGAAAGAAGGAGAGAGTGAGAGCGAAAGAAAGAAATGGAGAGAAGGAGGGAGAAAGGGAGAGGAAAAAAGGAAGAGAGAGAGAAAAGGAAGAGAAGCTGCTGCTGATGATGATGATGAAAGGACTATCACTAAATCTCTTCGGAGATTTAAAGTTTCCATATTGTTGCTACAGTACTGGTGTTTATTACATGACGTACAGGAAGTCACGGCTTGCCGTCCATTCTGTAAAGATGTAGAATAGAGAAGGAGGTCACATAACAGTCCTATATTCTAATTTAAAAAATGATCAATGATAGAGTTATTAATTGCAGCCAAAATGGTCTTTCTACAACACAAGTGAGATAATGAATCTGCTGTGATGTATAACTTTTATGAATGTCTCACCAGCTTCAGGATAGAGTTCAATTTCTCCATTTCCCTGACGTGGATGACAAGAGCTTGACTCTTTCTGGAATCAAGTCTCTCTTTTACTGACTTCACTCAATATTCTGGGCTTTGTGGAAATTCTTTCTCCTCTCAATACCTCTAGGCCCTGAACACGCCATTCTACCTTTCAGTTATGCCCTCCTTGCACTCCCCACCATAACCACCAGGTTCTGCCTTTGCAGGTGGAGGTGGGGAGGGGTGAGGCTGATCTGTGTGCAGAAATTCCATTGATCAGTGCTCTTAAAACAACACCTATGGGGGTTGGGGATTTAGCTCAGTGGCAGAGCGCTTGTCTAGCAAGTACAAGCCCCCCCCCCGCACCCCCGAGTTCAGTCCTCAGCCCTAAAAAAAAAATAAAATAAAATAAAAAACACCTATGAAGAGGAAGCACAGAGGGAAAAAGCTGAAATGCCATGGAGGGGCAACTGAGGACTGAGCTGGACCTGTGAGAAGCTTTGGAACCCAGATGGCCCTTCAGTGTCATGCTAATTGAGCAAGGAGATGGACCTTTCACCATGGTTGCCCTCGAAGATAGAAATAAGGCTTCCTTTGGTGGAGACCAGTTCCTGAGGGGACTTCAGCTAAGTGCCACCAAAGGCAACACTACTGCTAGCTGAGGAGTAAGTATCCCGATCCTTAAGGATATATCCTGGTGGCACAATCCAACATCCACTACAACCCACTGGCCTCTAGTCATCTTTGGGGCTCAACTTAAGTGTCTTTTCCTCCAGGAAATCTTCCCTTAAGAGGACAGATGTCCTCATAAGTGCCCCAAAGCAAAGTGGTATGCTTCACTTTATATTATAATCATCTCTTTCTTTGTCTGAATTCCCCCATGAAAATATAAACTACACAAAAATATTAGCATTCTGTTGACTGAATGTATAAGTTATCATCAACCAATTAAAGAACGAATGAAAAATTAAATATTCCATTTTGATTTTTAAAAAACTGTGCAAACATCAAAAAACATCACCAAAATGCTGTTGATTGTTAACAATAATTGTTAACCATGCTTCACTGTGCCTTTTGATATATATCTATATTTGCATAAGCAATTATGTGTTTGTGATTTTTTTTTAAGTTATAGTCATTGGGCTGGACAAGGTGCTCAGTGGTTGGAGCATTTGTCTGGCATGCACAAGGACCTGGGTTCAATCCCCAGCACCACATAAACAACTACGTGGAGGAAAAGCAAAAACCAGATTGAAAAAAAATAAATTAAGTCTCTCTCTTTAAATAAAAAGTTTTAGTCATTAAGAAAAGAGTGAACATGAATCTTATTAGAACAATAACCAGTGTCAATAGTCTTGCCACTTCAAGTTATCATTTCGTACCGTGAGTTAGAGTTCACTATATAGACCAACAAAAGCACTTTGACATAAATGATTTTGCTTAATCCTAACACAATATCAACAAGAAAGGAAAATATGATGTTCCTTCTGGCTCCTACTGGATTGCAAAATAAAGCCATTCCTGTCAATGAGTAGTGAGTGAATTTAGCCCTGCAGCCGGGGAACCCAGGGTGCATCCTGGGTACCTCTCCAACATGTCCATTGCTGATGAGGAATGGCTGGGCTGGGGGAAAACAGCACTGTGGGGAGAATTCGAATGTGTATCCCACCCTGTCTTTCCTGAACCCCGTCTGCCTACAGTCCCTGCCCTCACTCTTCTCTATCTCCCCATTTCTATTCATAAAGGAAAGTACAATGCGTCTCCTGCGGCCTTATTTTCATCTCTTGTTTGCACAAGCCTAATCTACAAGGCCAGCCAGAGTTGAAAGTCCTGCTTTCCCCTCACATCTCACGTCTCTCCTTCTCTCCTGTAATGATAACACTTCACATATGTAAAGCACTTTCCAGAAGGCTTCCCCATACATCACCTCACTGCATCCTCCCAACAAAGCTTTGAGGTCTGCACATCAGATAGCATTAACCCCATTTTAGAGATAAGGAAACCAAAACACAGAAAGGTTACATGACTTGCCAAAAATCACAGTCAGTTACTGATAAAAACAGGACTAGAATCTAGGGCCTTACAGAAAAGCTCAGAACTCTTTGTGTTTTTACTTTGATCTTGTAGTCAAGCATATGACCCATTGATAGCGCCCTGCAGAATCTAAAACTGGTTGCAAACTAAACTGACAAAATCAGGATCCTGGGTTCGATTTCTGTGTCGGCCCACAGGGATCTGCACATCAGAATATGCTAACGTACGCAGTAGGTCTGTAAATGCAAGATCTCAGTTGCAGAGGGACCATTCGAGAGTGTATAAATGGTTCAACTCAATTCCATCACCACAGTGAGTTGAACAACTTAGTTACTTATTCTTAAGGTGATATAAATACATACACATAAATGTATAAAATAATGATTCCTAAGAATACCCAAAGGAATCTGTTTCTATAATTATCACTTTCTCTCAAGTTTTCTTGGGATAGTCCCAACTTATTTCTATTGTCCTAGTGCAACTGTTAATGGCTCTCCCTTTCACTTTCAAAAATGTTCCAGTGTAGAGGAGAATTTATGTGCTCATCCTATGTACACCCTACAGAGAACAAATAAGCAATTTCAGTAGACGCTGAACAGTATTGATTTTCAAAGTGGCAAACCCCAAATGTTGTAAGAATGGTTACTGTTATTGAAATACGCTGTTGGAAAAATTCCCAGTATTAAATGGCCTTCACTAAAGGCACAGTTAGACAGACACATAGCCCTTTGTGTTGTGTTGGGCTCAAGTTTTAAAATGTAGTGAAACTCTGGCTAGCTTCAATCCATTTGCTAAATGATTTGAGGTTTTCTGCACTTCATTCCCTCACCTGATATTATATCTTTGTCTCATTGCTTATCAGAAGTGTTCCTTTCCACATTCAGTTTTTAAAATGAGAAGAAACAAATTGGAATTCACATTGTTGGGACTTGAACTTATAATGCCTCCTACATTTCCCAAAGGAAGTCTGCCAAGGCGATGGCTGAGAACAATAGCTATTTGCCAAGGGGTGAGAGGCAAGATTTTCACGGTAATTCCAACTCTTGGGTTTTGAACTTGTGCAATCCTCCCCCCACCCATCTGTAATATGGGGAGAATACCTGCTCCTGAGTTGCTGAAAAATCAGAAAGGATATTGTGACTCACACAATGGATGAATAATTGTAACTTACAATCCTTCGAAGTCCCAGTTCAGCTTCAGCATGAAGCCCTGGTCCTTGTTCTCAGAAAACTCTAAACTTGCTGCTAAAGGACAGATACAAGAGAGTGCATAATCAATGTCAAGACTGTACATTCAAAGAGCTAAATGTGTGAGGAGGAGAGGGTGATGTGGCTTGGAGTCGTCAGCATGCAAGTTGATACTAAACTGCCCCCCCCCCCGGGGAAAAGTCCAAACATCTCACAAAAATTACGACAGGTATACAGACACTTTTCTAAGGACCCCACGGATTCCTAATTGGTATTCAGTAGAATTTTTCTTGATTTTTGATATAGGCCCTAAGTGACTCCACCAGGTTCTTCCAGGAAGTTCCCAATTA
>PVKS010042834.1:0-15193 GCA_004027875.1 Aplodontia rufa | reverse complement strand
AGAGCAAAGGATATCTTTCCATCTTCTTAAGTCATCTTGGATTTCGTTCTTCAATGTTCGATAGTTTTCATTGAAGAGATCTTTGGTTTCCCTTGTTAGATTAATTCCCAAGTATTTTATTTTTTTCGAAGCTATTTTGAAAGGGACTGTATTCCTGAGTTCTTCTTCAGTCCTGTTATTATTGGTATATAGGAAAGCTATTGATTTATGCATGTTGATTTCAATTTTTTTAACTCCCTCCTCTCTAGACTTTTGGGATTAACATTTTTACTGGTTTTCTTTTTACTTCTTTTACTATTTAAGTATGTTTTCATGGGTCCTATATTAAAACCTTTTAAATGCTTTCCTACAGGAAAACCTAGTCCCTACTCCCACTGTGATATGGTATATAAAATTCCTATGAATTTAAATAAACTTCTTTAAAATTGATGGTGATGCACAAATTATATCCTCAGATGAATACATTCATTTATATCCCATATTAATATATTTAACATCTTCATTTGCTTGGATATCCTATACACTACTCAAATTCAACAAATCTATAACGAAACTTCTGATTCTGGTATCCAAATATACTCATCTATTTTCCAAGCTCACCAATCACTTCATTTCTCCCTGTTCAGCAAATGGTACTGCCATCTACCCAATTTCTACAAGAAGTTATTATATACAGTTACATAATAACATCTTAAATCATAAATTGAATTATGTTAGTATGTTCCATAAATATTTTTCAGATTTTTTATATTTTTGTCTGTGTTTATAAAAGCATTTGTCTTTTCCACTAGAATATAATCTCTCTGAGGATAGGAATGGTGTTTGTTTTGTTGGTCAATTGCATGGTTATTGTGCAGCACAAAACCTGATGAAAGCCAATCAATATCAAAACACTTTAAGAGAAGCAATGTAAACTATGCTACTACCCATGTAGAGGAGATGATTAAGTGCAGATTTCTATAAAATGATAAAATAAAACAGTGCTAGGACTTAAAAGAATTGCATTTAAAAAGAACTTCAGGTATTTTCTGTCACTGTTAATTTATTCTTCTCAAAATGTATTTTTTTAAAATATGGGATAAAACCACAACCAGTAAATTTATCAAAGGGAAAATGTAAATGACCAATGAACTCATGAACTATTTCAACTTCCATGATTGTCAAAGAAAAATTTAAAAATTTAAGATGCAGATATATTACTATTATCTTTGCAGAGTGGATATTTCACAAATGAATGTGCTCTTATTCAAGAGTGAAAAATAGTGATTCTGGAAAAGCTGACTATATGTATGAAAAGGTTAGCAGGTGCAACGTTGCATAGCTCTCAAAACAGATCATTTTTACAAACATTTTTTAAGACCAAATCTCTTGTTTTTTTAACTGAGTCCATTTAAATGACCTTTTATTCTAAAAGCTTTTCTTAAATCTCAGTGAATATATTTTCTCATTGCTTTTTCTGAAAATACTCTCTCTCTTTTCTTCGTTTCTCGCTCTTTTCCTTGCAGAATTGTTATTTGTATCCTTGATAAGAGCAATATGCTTCTTGAGGTCAACACTGATTTCTGCTACCTTTAAAAATCTATTCGGGGGCTGGAGCAGTGGCTCAGTGGTTGTGGTGGTTGTCTGGCATGAGCAAGTGCACAAGTTCAAAGTCCAATACCATATACATAGCTAAGTGTGTGAGCAACAAAAGCCACGTGAAAAAAAAACTCAATAAAAATTGATTCCCACTGTCTCTCTCTCTCTCTCTCTCTCTCTCACTCACTGTCCTTCTGTGTTAAAAAAAATGTATTCCATGTGTAAGACATTATACTAAGCATTTATATGAGTGTTATATTTAATTTAATATGTTCCTGTAAGAAATGCTAATGTACTTTTTATGCCCACTCACAAATGAAGAAATGAAAGTTGAAATAATTAAAGACTTTGTTGTTCACTGTTACAAGGAAAGTCAGAATCTAATTGCAATTTTCCTGAGCCTATTTTGGCTCTTATAATAAAATCACAAACTTTGTGACTTATAAACAACAGGAATAATTTCTCATAGTTCTGCAGCTTGAGAAGTTCAAGATCAAAGTATCAGCTCCCCAATGTCTGCTGGCAGCCACCTTTCTAGCTGAAGAAGACTGTCCCCTGTAACTTCATAGGGCAGAAGGACAAAGGAGTTCAGGGCATCTTTTTTAAGGGCACAAATGTCACTCATGACAACTTTGCCTTCATGACTTAATCACCTCCGGAAAGCCCCACCTCCAATACCCTCACTTTAGGTGTTAGGATTTAGGTTATGAATTGCAAAAGAGCAGAAGCATTCAGTCCATAGCAGCCTGCTATTCACTGTGCTGAAATGCTGCTTAGAAGACCCTGTCCTGTAGACCCTTGCATAGAAACCTGCACTCAGAATACCCAGCAGATAAATGCTAACTAGAAACGAACTTAATCATTCTGATTGTTGATCAATTAAAACTATGTAATTGGTAACTACTGTGTGCAAGGAAGGCATTATGGATTAGTTTTTAAAAGAGGTGGGAATTAATTGTTATGGTTGCGATAAAATTTTGTTTTTCATGAAATGTTTCAGGAATAAAAATGGTATTGCTACATCATAGTTTCAAAGCTTTATTTTGTTAACCCAAAACTAACAAAATAAACCTATATTATTTAATTATGGAAGAAAATCTACAATCTATGTAAATATATTATTCTAATCTCTCAATGAATAGATCTGCTACAAGAAGAAAGGGAAAAGAAGACTAATTCCGTGCATTTCCATAAGATGATTATCTGGTTTGTAATGTAACAATGGAGATAAGTTTTTCCATCACTATAACCTTACATCTCTAGAATGATGTAAAAGGAACTTCCATTGGAGGTATCATGAAAAGAAATCATCTCTACACTTGCATGGAAGACAAAAAAAGGGTCAGGATGATCTGACCAAAACTCTTCGTTGTATTATAAAGATTTTCTATGTAATTCAATTCAATAAGATTTAGGAGCCCAGTTAGTATTACTTCTTTGACAGATAAACAGTAAATAAAACATCTCTACTTTCAATATAATAATTTACAATATAAGTATTAAAAGGTACAAAAATAATTTAATAAGAGATGTAAATTATAAAGATTCTCAAAGTGCTATGGGATTATTTAGGAAGATTAAGATATAATGAAAGGGGCTGGAGTGGTAGCTCAGCGGTTACGGCACTTGCCCGGCATTCCCCAGTACAAGAGTTCAAACCCCAGCACCCACATACACAACTGAGTGTCAGAGCAGGAAAATAAAAATTGATTCTCTCTCTCTCTCTCTCTCTATCTCTCTCTCTGTCCTTTTTTTAAAAAAAGATACAATTAAAGTAAAATTTGAAACTTAATATTCTTGTATTTGTGTTACAAGAAGATATTCAACTTTAGAATAACAGGATACTAATCCTATGCAATAAGTCAGAAATGCATTCAAAGCTTTTTTTGCCAAAATGGAGCAGCAGAAGCTGTTTGAATGCCACAGGGCAGTGGAGGGGCAACATTTCACTTCAAAGACATAGGGATGCCTGGAAAAAGTCTTCAGGGGTGGAAGACGTTTTTGGAGAAATACTTCAGCTGCCTGCTTCCCAGAAGGCAATTCTGAGGTGCATTTTCTAAATTTCCTCAGAAGGTTTCAAATGGGATTAAGTCCCAGAGGCCACAAGTGGTTTTTCTACCTTCCTTGCCAATTCCCCCTATTTCCTTACTTCTGCCTTTCATAAATACCTGTAAAAAACAAATGCAAACAAATAAACCTCTGCACGCTTAAGACATTGCCTCAGGTCCTGCTTTTAAGGCAACCCATAACCACATATGTATTATACTATAAAAACGGTTAAATTTATATAAATTAAGAGGTGATAAATTTATGGAGATGTTAACTCATATACCTACCAACAAATAGCGAATATCACATGGTGCTCATTAGGGGGAACATTTTGAAGGTGTAAATGTTGTCTGCAAAGCATACTATTTTGTAGGTGTAATGACTTGTTGCATCTACATACTATGTGTACTTGCAAAATAGTAACTTAGATTATATTTTAGTTAATACAGACTTTTTCCCTAAATGTGAGACTATCTATTAAAATGGCTGCCTGTCAGGAAAATCAAGACAAATTTGTGGTTTGACTTTAACACTGGCATTTACAAAGGATATAAGAAGGCCATTTGTAAATCTCACATTTCTATAATGTCTACTGCAAATCACTTTAAATTACAAAGGAGGAGAATGAAAAGAGGCTAGCAAATAGAATGCATAGTCAGTAGAAATTTCTTGTACCTGACTTACAAATCAATGTTAGAAAAAAATTTCTGTGATGACCATCTGCTAAACATTAATAAGGCATTTTTCTATTTTGTGTAAAAATAAAATAAGCTAGCACAATTTAATGCTGTAGCTTCAATATTGTTTTTACAATATTGAAACTGGGTCTGGGATTAGATCCCTGAAGGGCACTTAAATATAATTTGGTTAACTATTTCCTTGAAAACTTAATATCATTCATGGATTTTAAGGCTTTCAGGCAAGTGGCAGACACATTATCTCTATAAATACCTTAGTCCATAACTGTACCAACAAAAGAAGCCTGTGCATTTAGAACTGAGCCGTCCTTGCTAAGATTTTTATCATAAAATATTCTCATTAAATTGTTTTTATTTTGATAAAATTATTCCTTAATATTTTCAATTAGAATTATCACAAGATTAACATTCTGCTATTAATTTGCTGTAACAAATAAGATCATTTTCCCAAGAATATATTTCAAATTATGTTATAAACTTCTTAAAATCAGAAATCTTTATTGTATTTCTGTTAAAAATCTCTAAAGTTTCTAATAGAGACCATGTATGTAATATTTACTTAATAAATATTTGATCACAATAAGTTAATTTATAGACTACAATGCAGTGTCCAGAGGAACAGTTTAAAATTCAGTGTTATGTTAAAATATCTTTCTTTTCTGCTTTGTTTAAGACCAGTTGTAGGATCCGCTGTTAAGTAAAGTTTTCACTAAAATAGGTAACATTTTCTTTATTGTAATTTTCAGGCATCATATTCATCTATTTTGTTAATATAGTTTTATTACTTTTCTGTGGAAGAAGTTGAATAATGAGAATTCCTTGTAGGAAATATAAGTGGTCTTCAAAATCAAATGTCTAGAAAACTGCACAGCTGAATAGTTTCACCAATAAAATTTTTTGATCATAATGCTATAGTGGAGGACTAGGGTCATGCTAGTTCAAGTGATGTCGGCGATAAAAACGAAAATATTACTAATTTGGAAAAAGCCCAAATTCACAAATTTTTCATGAGGTATCTTGAAGAGATTCAAAATATTCAGAAGTTCATCAGTCTACTACAATATTCCTGTATTACCCAAGACTATATAAATCATTCCCTTAAGAATTTTACAAAATCCAATTATAATCTAATGCTTAAATGCCCATAGTTCAATGTGTAGATTCCTAATAGATACAACTATCACTCTTGATAATGTTTCAGCATTATCAGCTTATCATTACCTGTCCCGAGTGATTCTCCCTAATTTTCACTGTTCCTTACCCCACAAATTTCAATATCACCTCAAAATAATGACCAAAAAAGGCTTAGGAGATATATCACTACCTACATTGAAGAGAAATAGGGGAATGTCCTTCCAATATTCTTTTCTTTAAAACAATACAAAAGTGTATCAGGAATTGCCTTTTCTTCTAATATTCTTAGGTAACCAACTCCTAAACTCATACCACCCCCCAGATATAAATATATACATATATTTAAATTGTGTGTATATGCGTGTATGTATACACTTGTTTGTGTGTATTTGTATATCTATATCTATATATAATTTTTAATATATATACCTGTCTGTACATAAACACAAAAACATAGGCTTTTTACTCAAATCTTATAGACAGAGATCTGGTTGCTTATAATCAGGATGGGGTCAAGGGATATATGACAAGTGCAATTGTATAGGGCCACATGCTTACACATCACACTTGTTTTAATATTGTGCTGTGACTATATTAAAATTCTTGATAACATTTAATAAGGGGAACTTTATTTTTCATCTTGAATTGGGCATGGAAGATTTTGTATCTGTTCCTGTATAAATACAGTCTTTAATTTTATTAATACTACTTATGAAAATATAAACAGATTAGAAATGTTTCCTGAAACCATCCACTTTGAACAAGGTGCACTAACCAATGTGAAGACTTGGACTGCAATCTCAGTAGTGTAAAACAATTAAAAACAAATATCAATTTCTTGGTCAGGCTGTATGTTGGAACTGTGTCCACAATAAATCTACTGAGGATTTCATAACCCATCATTTTATTATTCATAATTTCTATTTTTAAAATATTTGTAAACATTTTAAAACACTACCTGGAACACAGAAAGATTAAATGTTACAGTGATAGGAACCCCTCAGGAGTAGGAGGGAAAACTTCTTCAGTAGTAAGAAACACTGACTCCCCCAGCTATTAAAAACATGGTATCACAGCTTTCACAGGTAAATGAATAGAAACAGAAAAAATCATGCTGAGTGAAATAAACCAAACCTAGAGATTTAAGGATCAAATGTCTTCTTTCATTTGCTTAAGCAAGAATAAAACCAGGAATAGGGTGAAAGATAGGCAAGTTCATATTACTAGACACACCAAATCCAAGGTATCAGATAATCTGGGGAAACTATAGCTATGAAGGGGCAGAGGTATAAGGCAGGGAGAGGAGAGAGGGAAGGAAAAGAGGAGTTATTATTTCTTTATGGTACACGACTCCCAAGTGAAGCCAAATAATACTCATGCACGCATTACAATCTTAAAAATTAATATACATGCATATGGTCATTTATATATGTAATGGGGGGCATTACATAAGCGACAAGGGAGTGGGGAGTGGACAAACCGGGCAGAAACTGGATAAGGATCTGCCTCAAGTTACTTTGTCCTCATATATGCATATATGAATGTGTATCAATGAGTCCCTCCAATATGTAAGAAAATGCTGAACAAATAAAATACATACATATATATTTATATTTAAAAATGTCAGTACTAATTTGCTGTGGCTGAGTGAATAAAGAACTAGAGTGGATTTTTTTCTCATGCAAAATCTCTGCTCTTGAAAAATTATTTCAAATTCTAAATAATAAATAATTTTAATCGTTGGGGCTCATTAATGGCAAACATATTGCAGTATCATAGCATCCCCACAGCTATTTGGAACACAAGGCCAATATTTCTTTCAGTATTCCCAATAGGAATAGTTACTTAATGTCACTATGCTTTGGAGCAGTGGGAACTCCATACTAAATAAGCAATCCTACATGACTCCAGGTTGCTTCTCTTCACCACCCATAGACCATAATTCAGCCCTTGGCTCGATTTTCTGTTTTTTAGAATTATCATGTGTTTTCTTCCCTTCATACGTGCAAGTTCCTTGGTCTCAATATTCAAGTATTCCTTTCCTTTCTCCTTGCAATCCCTTTCTTCTTGTATGGGTAATGCATTCTCTAGCCTTTAGCTGAAATGCTACTTCTTTGAGGAAATCATGGCAGACCAAGTACGCCTGGATATGTCTCCTGTGGGATCTTAGGTTATTCCTTGTTTCCTCTACCAAAGTGTACATTTTCTGATTTTTTCAAATATTGTTTACCTGTTTATATTCTCTGGAGTTCTGAGAGGACAGGAACTTGATTATTTTGCCCACCATTAAAAATCCAATACTTATTATCATAATAAATATAATTCAGATTGAATTAAACATATCAGCTTATTAATGATCCTAAGAATAATAGATTAAAATGTTCATGTATGATTTGAAAATCATATTCATTATTTGATGTAATTCTATATATTCATATTTATATAAAGGTTTGGCTATAACAGAATGGAAAAAGGAATTGTTTATGGCTACTTTTATTTCTGTTACATATAAGCAATGCAGACCATGTTTTACTGGAAGCCATTATGCCTAGGAAGCAATATCCAGCAGCAGCTTGGAAGTAAACTGATAATTCAAATGTTGATGGTTCTATTACCCCTGCTTCTAATGTGATCTACAACTGTATGTAATCACTTGGTATTCTTCAGACACATTTTGCTTATTTTAAAAACAAGAGTGATGGAATGGGAGACAGGGGCATAATGGCATATACTGTTTAAAGAGGCAATTGAAGTTTGAATTTGTGTGTGACTTTGGAAAGTTCCTTATATACCTTCATTTTCAGTTTCTTTTTCTGTAAAATAAGTATAATAGTATCTATTCTGTAGAGCAATTCTGAGAAGCACATGAAAATAGATACAGAGACAGTGTGTAAGTTGCAGTTATATATAATGAGAAATAAATAATTAAATTAGTTTTGCTTTAAAATATACTAAACCGCCAAAAATTATATTATTCACTGAAAATATTTTTGTCTCCAAGAATATAGAATATACTATATTAGTATAGCATATAGTGTATACTATATGTATTATATCTACATACATAAACATTAACATACACATAACGATATGGAATGCCCCCAGGATCATGTACTCAGAGTTGGGGATTTGGGGAAGTGATTTGATCGTGATTACTGGACTTCAGCAGTGGATTATTCCATTTCTCACAATGGACTACTGGGAGGCAGAATCTAGATGGAGCGAGTAAGTCACTGGTGGCAGACAGTGGAAGGATTTGTTTTCTCTCAGTGCCCATCTTTTTCCCTCTCTCTCTACTTCTCAGCTGCCACAAGCTGAGCCAGTTTTCTCTGTCCTGCTCTTCCAAAATAATATTCAGTCTCACTTCAGGCTCAAAGCAATGGAGCTACCTGACTATGAACTGAGTCCTGTGAAATCGTGAACTAAAATAAATCTTTCTTCCTCTAAGTTGTGCTTATCAAGTCTTTTGGATACAGAGATAAAGAGCTAAGCAACACAATATATACACTGTGAGAATATATTGAAAGAGAAATATATGTACATGCATGTACTATGTGTATGTACATATATACACATATGTATATATATGGTCATTTATTGCAAATATATACTTAATGAGTATGTTAGATAAAATTACTTTCTATGTAACTATATTTACTTATTAGCTGAAATACTCTTGGAGACAATTTCAATGCTACTAAAATACGTGTGTAATAATTTTGAAGTATTGGGAAATATATAAGAACAATGAAAATATTTACTGCATCAATTTTCTCATCACAAACTCCATTTCCCATTAATTCAACACAATATCTAAATTTCTGATTGTTTTTCACTTTCTGTATAAAAGCTACCAATGGGAAAAAATAGTGCCACACAGAATTGAGTAGAAAGTTTAACTCAAGCCATCATTATTAATCTATGAAAAAGAAAACAATTGTAAAACATTGCCATTTTTAGATGATGTATAATTTTTATTGAGGAATTTTAGATATTTGGTTTTTGCAATTAGGAAATATATGTGTTTACAAAAATAAAGCACCTCATAGAATGCACATTTAAAAATGAAGACAACAGGCTCGTGGTATTTACTACACTGGTCATAACTCCTCTGAGAGTTGTCAGTTTTGTTATAGACATAAAGATTCGACCTTAGGAGACTTCTCTTTCCTCCTATGTGCCTGAAGCCCTGGCAATTGTAAATCTTCTGATGGCACATCTAATAAAATAAGTGGGGAGAGGACTTGACACATTGTTGCTGTGTAAGCATCATATTTTATCCTAGGGGTAGTTTTAGGATCTAAACCAGATGTAAACCAACTCGGAATTTCAAAGTGTGTCTTTAGTATTATGGTCCCTTTAAGTCAGTTTGCTTTTCTGTGAAGGATGAGCTCCTATGACAAGCCTGTCTCAAATAAAACTTCTAATCCATTTTAATCTCCTTTGCAGCTATCTTTCCTTCAAGGTGATCTACAATAAACTATCAAGACTGAAGAATTGCCATTATATTTTTAAATTGTGAGAAAATTAAAACTTACCTAAAAGGGTTGGAAATAGTTAAAGTGCACACTCCCATTCTGCTAAATATAACCACAATTCTTCCTGTTAGGATAAAAATCGTGAAACTAGTTTCTTTCAAGACCCATCTTATCCTGGAGGCTTTCTGAAAGGTAGGCATTAGGTTGATCTCATCTATTATGTTTCTCAGTTAATACACTATATCAGATAGGAATTCAAAAATTAGGTTCCTCAAAGCCTTTTAGGTGTAAAGAAATAACTAAGAATTATTATACATTAATTATATAAAGACTGACCTAAAAGGATTTTAAAAACATAAGTGTATTTACATATATTTTCCAATGAAAAAGTAAAAAATTGTAAAAATGTTGCGGAATAAAAAAACATATAATATTTAGAATAGTAATTGTGTCTCAATTCATTCACACTGCAGATACATAGTAATAGCAATTCTTATGTATATGCATAAGTTCCACTGTTTTTCTGTACCATTGTCAATTCTATTAAACTGGATTGTAACATATTTCTCTTTTATTATTTTTCAATATGCTAGGGACATCACTTTCTAGTATTTCTAGACTATATAATGAAAAATCTATACAATTTTATGAGTTATAAGAGCATGGACCATAAAAATGAGAAACATTTAGAGTTATTGCTTGTTCTACCACAGATAACATTTTGGACAGACATCTTCTAAGGTGACAGCTTTGGTCTCCACTTGAGTTTCATTTTTATGCTTTATATACTTTTACCATGTTTTACTCTTGTAGGGAATACCTTATATTTTAAATGTTTAAAATGCACATCATATTGTGTTTCTTTTTTCTTTACTGGAAAATTTCTATAGACCTTACACTTTTTAGTGAACATGTGCACTATGCATGTTAGAAGAATGATCAAACTATACTTCAATATTTTATTTTCACTTATGAGAGAAAAGTAAATAATAACTTCTATAATAATTAGTAATATTTAATGCTTTCAATACTACAAAACATTATAATTACATGACTAAAGATGGGAATATTGGGATTGGAGTAGTGGCTCTACGGTTATAGTGCTTGCCTGGCATGCAGGAGGACATGAGTTCAAACCCCAACACCACATACACAATGAAGTGTTGGAGCAATGAAGGCCACAAGAAAAACTGCATAAAATTGATTTTGTCTTTCTCTCTCTCACTGTCCCTCTTTCTTAAAAAAATGGGAATATTGTCAGATAATATTTGCAACATTAATTTTTCCTGAAAATCTTACGCTTTCAAAGTATGATCCTCAATGCAGCATAGGTGGGGCTTTTAGCAATTAGATTATGAGAGCTGTAACATCATCAGTGAATTAATTCATTTGATGGATTAACTATTTGAATGGACTACTAGGTGGAAACTGTAAACAGGTGTGGTGTGGCTGGAGGAAGTCAGTCACTGGGGGCATGGCTTTGGGGACTATATCTTACTCTCTCTCTCTCTCTCTCTCTTTCTCTCCTTCCTGGTTCCCAAAAGCTGAGCAGTTTTCCTCTGCCACACCCTTCTGTCATGATGTTTCTGCCTTGGAGCCAGTTGACCATGGAGAGTCCTCTGAAACGTGAGCCCCCAAATAAACTTTTCCTCCCTTAAGTTATTCTTGTCAAGCATTTGATCATAGTGAAAGAAAACTGAGGAACATATCAGCTTAATTCATTAGACTTTTTCATATATTAAATAATTAAGATTACTTAAGAATACTGTATAAAGTTTATATTGTGTTTACATCATACAGTATTTAATATGCCGTATATATTTGATCAATATAGATTACTATACTACACAAACTTCACTTTTATGGAGATGATCATAGATCTTATATTATCTAATAGTTTCCATAATTTTATGTATGTGGTATATTTATTATCAATGTAGTATGCATAAATAAAGTTGGTTCACATACTCATATTTTTATCATATTGCACATATTTTCCAGTGGTCAAACCGTTAATATAGCTTGCTATTCAAGAAATGTTAAAATAAAATCAAAATTGAATTACTATTCTAATGAGATGCATCTTAATTTTGTCCCACAGTCTATTTTCTCTATACCTATTATTTTGCACTCTTATTATCTCTGCATATTTTTCATTCTTTCAATGCACATTTAATCTTTTTTGTTAAATTTCAAGTATTTTATTATCATTAGAATCTATCTGAGACTTTGACTAATCCTTCCTGTTTATTAAAATTTTAAAGTCTTTCTGACTTATACTCAAAGCCATTCATACAACAAATGTTGATCTTTTTCCTATTTAAAAAAAAAATAACAGAGATTCTCTAAGACCATGAAGTTAGGCAATAAAACCCTCCTGACAATGCTATTTCACTTTGTTTTTCATGTATAATTAAAAGTAAGACAGTAACAATGTGATTTCTAAGGAAAAAATTGTTCTGAATCTTCAAATAGAACTGATTTTCTTTCTGCTCAGGTCTATGAAAACTTGGGGAGTTTTAGCACTCTCCAGGTTAACTTTCTGTTTTTGAGTGTATTCTCAGATTGCAATCTTGTCTGATAAGATGCTAGATTGTCTTTCTAACTTTTCCCCAAGCAATTTTTGAATGACATTTTCCCAGAATGTTAGTTAATGTAATTCTCTCTTTCCTCATTCTGTCACTATCTTGGAGGTGGACACTCAACTGCCTGTTACCACAAACATTTCAGCAGAAAAATAGCAACAGAAAAATGATGGTCTTGTCTCAGGCAAACCTGAAATATGGGAAGTAGAGTTCAAAATATCTTATAATAATAACTCACAAGGACTGTTGAAAGAACATTTAAGTGTGGGTGTGTGATTAGATGATGAGATTAAATGATTCCTATAACATGTTTCATTATACTGTAGGAATGTCATGCTGTAGGACTGTTTATGAACTCAATATTCTATGATTTTTTTAGGTTATATAAAATTCAATAATATGTATAACACTTATAGAACTATAGTTAGCAAAGTGTAGCCCTCTTAATATATCCAGGAAACACCATGGTCTTTCCATAAGACGTTTTAAAACTTAAATGAAGCTTTGATTACTAGGGGAAGGAAGTTTCTTCATATCATATCATGTTAAGTTTTATGCTTACAGATATATCAGTGAGCACTTTTCAAACATGGTGGTACACTCTTCACAAGAAGTATGTAAGCATCTATAAGAGTCTCATAATTTAAGTAATTTGTTAATCAAAATTGCAGACCAGAAAGCAGAGAACTGAATTAACATCTAAGAATACATAGTAAGTTGATGCAGAGCTGACAGTCCAACTCAGATCTGTTGTCCTCCAGGCCCACGATGTTTATCTTCCTACACAACCCAGAGACTAATGAAAACGATAGAGCTGATCAAATGGTCATGACATGGGCCACATTACCGCTGTTAGTTCTGTGCTATTGAATCTTTTTATTTTTTTGGGGGGAGAGAGCCTTTTCATCATTTGAATTTTATAGTTCTCCTCTGTTTTTTTTATAAGTTGAATATGGAGTTACAATTGAGGGGGAATCATTATCAAACAATCAAGACCAAATGTATATTTACATTGTTAGCCAAGGCTGATGCCATGTCATGAATGTCTCCCTTGGGTTCCCCACGGTTCTATGTTTCCCCCAAAAGAACCCTTGCTTTAAATGGACATCTCGTGGAGGTCAGAGTTCTCCTGAGATGGTTCCCCCATATTGCCACCCTCCAGTCTCCTAGATATCCTTCCTAATCCCTGTCCCCATTTTGCCCTGCTCCCTCCAGGTATCCTAGGCAATGACCCCCTGTTTGTGTAAAAATTTATACATTTTGAGGTTATTATTAACTTAGCCATCTAATATACTATTTCCAGATGTATTCTAGCTTCCACAAATGAGAGAAAACATTCAGCCCTTGAGTCTCTGAGATTGGGATACTTCACTTAACATAATTCTTTCCATCTCCTTCCGTTTGGCTTCAAAAGCCACACTATCGTTATCTCTAATAGCCAAGTAGTATTCCATTGTATATATGTAACAAAGTTTTTGTATCCACTCGTCAACTGAGGGGCTTCTGGGTTGGTTCCATAGTCTAGCTATAGTAAATTGAGCTGCTATAAACATTGATGAAGCTACATCTCTGTAATATGCTGATTTTAGCTCTTTTGGGAAAATACCCAGGAGTGGGATAGCTGGATCATAAGGTGGTTCCAGCCCTAATTTTTTGAGGAGTCTCCACACTTTTTTCCAGAGTGGAGGAACACTGTCACATTGCTGGTGGGACTGCAAACTGGTTCAGCCACTCTGTGCTATTGAATCTTAACAAAAGGTAATATCATCCCCACTCACACCACCTCTTCTCTGGGGAATATTTTTGTACAGATCTTGTCATATGCATTATGGCAGATTCTGCCTGCATCGTATGTGGCCTCTTTCTTCTGTATCTCCTCCTTTACCTTCATTTTCTCCTTTTTTATAAGGATATATTTCATTAGGCTTAAGACTCACCTGGTTAATTGAATAACCTCATCTAAAGATCTTTCACTTAATTACAACTGCAAAGATTTCTTTTCTTAGGGTGGCATTCATTCACAGGTGCCAGGGGTTAAGATCTGTATATATTTTTTGGGGAGAACAATTCAACCAATTACACTGGGATATTGTATCAGTCCAAAATTGCTTCATTTTTTCCCCATTGACTCACGTTATTAGACACACTTGTAAAATAGAATGCTTGAAGAAACTTTGTTAATAACCATGTAGGATAATCTGAATAAAAAAGAAAGTGATGCTAAGAAACTTTTTAAAAGTAGAAAATGGTCAAACTGTCTAACCTAAGGAAGAAGATGTAAAGATTACAAAGATAGGCAACAATACTGCACAGGGGTAGGAAGAGAAGTGTCATGTACTTAACATCCACTACCAGCTTGGTGTAGTGCTGTTAAAAACAAGCGTTATATCATTTATTTTCACAAAGAAATGGTAATCAAATTTTTTTCCGAAAACAAAACATAAATGCATCATACTAGTTTTTGCTCATTTTTCAAGTCCTACAAATTACATTGTCATGGGTATTGTGTGCATATATAAATATCTAACAACAAATCCCATCAGTATATATATATATATAATATACCAATCATAAATGTGAGAAAAATATATTTTAGCACATGTTAGGATGACATAGTTTATATTATAAATACTTTTATATTTCTGAATTTTTGAAGCACATATCATTTTAT
>PVKS010042833.1:0-15208 GCA_004027875.1 Aplodontia rufa | reverse complement strand
CTCCACTCATCTGTGGAGGTGGGGACTAGACCCTGGACAGTGAGAAAGATGGTCTAGTAACATGAGTTAAATCCAGATAAGATGTAATGCTTTATAATCTAATACCATTTTTTTAGAGTTATAAAGGGAAACGGAAGGGAGGGATAAGGGAGGGTAATTGGGGGGGCACTCCTGGGGATAATTGCAATATCCAGAATATATACACATTTTATACACATTTTATATTATTTTGTTAAAATTTTGTAAGGTTGTTCAAAAATAAAAAATTTTTTAAAAAATAAAATTTAAAAAAAATGGCCATTCTACCAAAAGCTTTATATAGATTTAATGCTATCCCTATAAAGATACCTATGTCATTCTTTACAGACATAGAAAAAGCAATTCTCAAATTCATCTGGAACAATAAGAAACCTACAATTGCCAAAAAACTACTAAGCAAGAAAGACGAAACATGCAGTTTTGCCATACCAGATCTAAAACTATACTATGGAGCTGTAGTAACAAAGACAGCATGGTACAGGTATGAAGATAGGAAATGGAATAGAATAGAAGACTGTGAATCAAACCCTCAAATCTTTAAACATCTGATTTTTGACAAAGGGGCACAAAATATTGCATGGAAAAGAGACAGCCTCTTCAACAAATGGTGATGGACAAACTGGACACCCACTTCCAGAAAGTTGAAATTAGACCCATATCTTTCTCCTTGCATGAGAATCAAATCAAAATGGATCAAGGAGCTAGGAATTAAACCAGCTACCTTGCAACTGATGGAAAACAAATTAGGTCCAACACTTCAGCATTTGGGAGTAGGCAAAGACTTTCTCAACATGTCTCCTAAAGTGAAAGAAGTAAAGTCAAAAATCAGTGAATGGGATGCAATAAAGCTAAAAAGCTTTTGCACCACCAAGGAAATAATCAAGAGTCTAGAGGTTTCCTGCGGAAATGGAGAGAATCATGGGCTTTGATTCCTCTGACAGGGTCCTCATATCCAGAATCTACAAAATCCTCAAAAATCTCACTACAAAAACAAAACACTAACAGCCCAATTAATAAATGGGCCAAAGAGCTAAATAGAAACTTCTCAACAGAGGACATGGATCAAGCCAATGAATACATGAGAAAATGCTCTAAATCACTAGTAATCAGAGAAATGCAAATGAAAACTACATTAAGATATCACCTTACGCCAGTCAGAATGGTAAAATGAAGAAAATAATAATAGATGCTGGAGGGGCTATGGAGAGATAGGGACACTAACACACTGTTGGTGGAGCTGCAGACTTGTACAGCCCCTCTGGAAAGCAGTGTGGAGAATCCTCAAAAATCTAGGGATGAGCCCCCCATATAATCCTGCTATTCCTCTCCTGGGTATTTTTCCAGGGGATTTAGAATCAACACATTACAGCGACACAGCAAAATCTTATGTTCATAGCAGCTAAATTATGGAAACAACCCAGATGTCTCTCATTGGAAGAATGGATCCAAAAATTATAGCACATGTATACCATGGAATTTTACACAGCGATTAGAAACAATGATATTGCAGCCTTTGAAGTTAAATGTATGTCTATGGAAGAAATTATGCTGAGTAAAATCAGCATAACCCGGAGAACCAAGGGTCGAATGGCTTCACTCGTCTGTGGAGGCTGGAACTAGACCCTGGCCATTGAGAAAGGAGGTCTATTATCATGTTTTAAATCCAGATAAGGCGTAATGTCATAGAACCTAATACATTTTAGAGATGTTTGGGGAAGGGGAGGGGAGGGATAAGGGTGGGTAATTGGGGGGGTGCTCTTGGGGGTAAATCTAATCTTCAGAATCTATATATATATTATATTATTTTTTAAAAAATTGTGTGATTGTTCAACAAATAAATTTCTCAATAAAAAAGAAAATAAGAAATTGTAAAATCAGATTGGATATGAATGACACAGAGAATAAACAAATAACACATAGTATCAAATAAAAAAGAGTTTGTTCTTGGAAAGGATAGAGATTGATAAATACTTATGCAAACTAAACAAAAGAGAGAGAACACTCAAATTAATAATATTAGAAATGAAAAAGGGAATGTCTCCTCAGACACCAATGAAATCCAGGAGTTATTGGAAACTGGAAAGTTTATACTCCAGTAAGCTAGAAAGTCTTGAAGATATTAACAAATTCCAATAGACTTGTGACCCACCAAAACTGAACCCTGATAATATAGAAAATTTAAAAAGATCAAAGGTAATGAAATTAAAGCAGTTATTAAAAGTCCAATATTCTCAGCTAAGTTCTACAAGCCTTTAAAGAAGAACTAGTATCAGTCCTTCTAAAATTATTTCATGAATTGAAAAAGGAGGGAACACTGCCATATTCTATAAAACTAGTGTCTGCCTGATACCAAAACCAGACAAAGACATATCAAGAAAGGAAAACTTCAGGGCAACATCCTTGATAAACATAGATGCAAAAATTATTAAAATATTGGCAAATTGCATTAAAACACATTAAGCAAATAGTGCACCATGATCAAGTGGGTCTCATCCCAGGGATGCAAGGTTATTCAACATGTGCAAATCAATAAGTATAATTCACCTCTTAAATACAGTAAGGCAATAATCATATAATTATCTCAATAGGTGCAGAAAAATCATTTGACAAAGTACAGCACTCATTATTGTTAAACAGTAGAGAAACTAGGGATAAAAGGAATTTACCTCAACATTTTAAAGGCTATGACAAATCCAAGGCAAACATTACACTGAGTGGAGAAATCCTGAAAACATTTTCCTCAAAAATCAGGATCAAAACAGGGATTTTCACTCTTATCACTTCTACTCAATCTAGTCCCTGAAACTCTAGCTAGAGCAATTAGTCAAGAGAAAGAAATTAAAGAGATACAAATAAGAAAGTCAAATTAACTGTTTGCTGATGATTCAATCATATATTTAGAAAACATCCCTCCAAAATAAACAAACCATCAGAACTCAAGAGCGAATAAATAAATTTAGTAAAGTTGAAAGATTCAAGATCAACATATGTAAACCATTTGCCTGACAAGCACAAGGACACAGGTTCAAACACCAGCACAATGACACAACAAAGTATCACAGCAACAAAAACTAAATAAAATTAATGCTCTTTTTCTCTCTTCCTCATTGTCCCTCTCTCTTCAAAAATATGTAAATCAATCACTTTCTTATATTCCAATAATGAAAAAGAAATTAGGAAAACTATCCCATTAACAATAACCTTAAAAAATACTTGGATATTGATCTAATGAAGGAGATGATGGATCTCTACATTTAAAGCAATTGAACATTGAAGAAAAAAGTGAAAAAGACTTTAGAAAATGGAGAGACTTCCCATATTGGAGAGGAAGAATTAATATTGTCAAAATGGCCATTCTAAACTCAAAATTCAAATGTTTTCTCACATATGTGGAAGCTAGAGTAAAATAAAGGAAAGAGGGGGGGAAGGACAGGATTATATAAATATCCACCAAATACAAATTAATAGACAAGCCAAAGGAAGCCTAGCAGAGGAAAGAGAAGAGGAGAGAACAGGAAGGAGAAGGGGGAAATTAGGATATAAATAAAGTACAGTATATTTTGCACTGCTGAGATACTGAATAGTTCTCACACAATCAATAAAAACTGGAATAGTCAATAAAAGGAGGAAACTCTCCCAAACATTTTACAAGGCAACCATAACTCTGATATCAAAACCCAATAAAGATACATTAAAAAAAGAAAATTACAGACCAACATTCCTGATGAACATGGATCCAAAAAATTCTTAATAAGGATCTAGCAAACTGTATTCAAAAACACATCAAGAAGATAATTCACTATCAAGTGGGCTTCATTCCAGGTGTGCAAGGCTTGTTCAACAGATACAAATCCATAAATGTGATTCATCACTTAAACAGAATAAAGGACAAAACCCATATGATCATGTCAATTGATGCAGAAAAGGCCTTTGATAAAATACAGCACCCATTTATGCTTCCAACTCTAGAGAAGATAGGGATGAAAGGAATTTATCTTAACTATGTAAAGGCCATATATGACAAACCGTTGGCTAGTATAATACTAAATGGAGAAAAGCTGAAAGCATTTCCACTACAACTCAGGAATAAGATAAGACTGTCCTCTCTCACCACTTTTATTCAATATAATTTTTGGGTCACTAGCCAGAGAATTCAGGCAAGAGAAATAAATCAAAGAAATAAGAATAGGAAGACAAGGAGTCAAACTACCCATTTTTGCTGATGACATGATCCTATATTTTAAAGATACAAAAAAAACTCCACCAGAAAACAGCTTCAGATTATAAACAGATTTAGCAAAGTGGCAGGCTACAATATCAACACCCATAAGTCAATAGGTTTCCTATACACTAACAAATTAATAGAGCAGAAGAAGAAATCAGGAAATTGGTCCCATTCACAATATCCTAAAAAAACAATAAAATAGCATGTTGGGGCCTGTTTGAGTCCCACCAGAAGATGCTCAAGACACCATTAATAGGACTCCCATTGAGAGCAACCCTGCTGAGGAACAACAAGGGGAGGTTCCCCACCTGGAGCAGCCCTGCCTACCTATGCCCCGAGTTCCTCTGGGGGCCTGTTTGATAATAGAAAAAAACCATTGCACAAAACACACATGTAGGTGGAGATTGAATAACACCCTATTAAATGAAGAATGGATCCAAGAAGACATACGAACAGAAATTAAGGAATTCTTGGAAGAGAATGAAAATCATGACACAACATATTGAAACCTCTGGGGCAGCATGAAAGCATTAAGGGGAAAATTTATACCACTGAGTGTTCACATTAAGATTTAGGAGATATCCCAAATAAATAAGCTCATGTTCCAACTCAGATCTCTACAAAATGAAGAAGAGTCTAATCCCAAAGCCAGCAGAAGACAGGAAATAATTAAGATCAAAGCTGAAATCAATGAAATTGAGCACACACACACACACACACAAAAAAAAAACAGAACAAAGAGCTCATTCTTCAAAAAAACTAAATAAAATGGACAGACCCACTAGCTAATCCAACTAAAAAAAGGAGAGAATCAAAGCAAATCAACAAAATCACCAACAAAAATGGGGTGATCACCACTGATCCCATTGAAAACAGATTATCAGAACATATTTTGAAAAACTATACTCTTCTAAATCAGATAATCTAAATGACATGGACAAATTTCTAGACATATGAAACGTCCCCTAATTGACACAGGATGAAAATGAAATCTTATACAGCCCAGTAACAGGCACCAAAATTCATACAGCAATTAAAAGTCTTCCAAAGAAGAAAAGCTCAAGACCTGATGGGTTCCCTGCTGAGTTTTATACACCTTTGAAGAAGAGATAACACCTATCCTTATGAAACTATTCCAACAAATTGAAAAAGAGGGAACTCTCCCAAACACTTTTTATGAAGCAACCATAACTCTATACCAAAACCCAACAAAGACACATCAGGAAAAGAAAACTACAGACCAATATCCCTCTTGAACATTGACACAAAATCCTTAATAAGGTTCTTGAAAACTGCTTCAAAAACACATCAAGAAGATAATACATCATGATCAAGTGGGCTTCATTCCAGGTATGCAAGTCTGGTTCAACACATGGAAATCAATAAATGTGATTCATCGCTTAAACAGAATTAAGGACAAAAAACATATTATCATCCCAATAGATGCAGAAAAGGCCTTCAATAAAATCCACAATCCATTTATGCTCAAACTCTAGAGAAAATAGGGATGAAATGAACTGAACTTTGGGAAGGCCATATATGCCAAACCCTCAACTAGTATGGCTAAAGTTGAAAGCATTTCTACTAAACTTGGGAATAAAACAAGGCTGCCCGCTCTCACCACTTTTATTCAATATAGTAATTGAAACCCTGACTGGAGCAATCATACAAGAGGAGGAATTCAAAGGGATAAGAATAGAAAGGGAAGAGGTCAAACTACCCCTTTTTGCTGATAACATGATCCTACATCTGGAATATCCAAAAAACTCCACCCAAAAACTGCTAGAGCTAATATACAGATTGGGCAAAGTAGCAGGCTTTAAGACCAACACCCATAAATCAATAGCCTTCCTATACACTAATAATATTACAGCAGAAGAATAAATCAGGAAATGGGTCCCATTCACAATATCTTCTAAAAGAATACAATACTTGGGAATTAATCTAACAAAAGAAGTGAAAGACCTCTATAAGGAAAATTATTCAGCAGTGAAAACAGAAGTTGAAGAAAATCTGAGAATATGGAAAGATATTCCATGCTCTTGGTTAGGCATAATTAATATAATAAAATGACCCTTCTTCCAAAAGCACTAAACAGATTCAATGCAATCCCAATCAAGATTCCAATGTCATTCTTTGCAGATATAGAAAAAGCAATTCTCAAATTCATTAGGAAAAACAAGAAACTCAGAAAAACCAAGACATTACTAAGCAAGAAGGATGAAACAGGTGGTTTGCAATACCAGATCTAAAACTATACTATAGAGCTCTAGTATGAAAAACAGCATGGGACTGGTATCAAAATAGGAATGAAGACAAATGGAATAGAACAGAAGACTCAGACAAACCCACAGATATGTAAACATCTGATCTTTGACAAAGGTGGTCAAAATATAACATGGAGGAGAGACAGCCTATTCAACAAATGGTGCCGGAAAAACTGGACAGCCACTTGCAGAAAATTGAAATTTTATCCTTATCACTTACCTTGCACAAAAATCAAATCAAAATGGATCAAGGAACTAGGAATTAAATCAACTACCACAAAACTACTAGAAGAAAAATTAGGACAACAATTCAGCATTTGGGAGTAAGCAAAGACTTTCTCAACAAGAATTCTAAAGCAAAAGAATTGAAGTCAAGAATCAATGAGTGGGGACTAAGAAGGTGGTGATCTGAAGATAAAAGGCTTCCCCTGCACCTCCAAGACAGAACAGGAAACCTCCAGCTTTTCTCCAGTATTTTGAGGTGCATTTGGGGGATTAGCAATATGAAACACCAGTCCTAATCCTCTCAGTGGTTTTGAGGAGCAGTGACTTAGGAGTGACCAGGGGATCTCTTTTCTTTTCCATCCCAACTGAGAAGCGGCAGCAGCTGGGGCCCCTCTCCCTTGCCTACATTCTGCCTGTGACTGGGGTGAGGGGACCCACCGCCTGCAAACACATAGGCACAGAAAACCCACAGTTCTTTAAAGAAAGTGTTATTGCAAAGTCACTTCCTGGGCCTGTTCTCTGTCTGGTGGCAAGATCAGTGTCTGGAAACTGCGTGCATAAAGACACAGAACAGCAGGTTGCACTGCGGAAGCAGGTGCAGGAGCTGCAAGGGCGTTGGAGTCGAGCATCCATCTTTTAACTCCTTGTTGGATTTCACACTCTCCGCCCGAACAGGGCCAGAACTCCTTAGGTTTGCAAAACAGGTTCTTAAAACTGCGTCTGGAGCCAGCCTAGACCACAGGCTGAAATGGGAGCAGAAGGCGTGGCTCAGGCCCTGAAGCAGGTGCAGGATCTTCAAGGGCGGGGAAGCAGAGCATCCATCTTTAAACCCACAATCCCTGTCCGGGACCAGCCCTCCATATGTCTGAAAAATAGGCTCTTAAAACTGCATCTGGAGCCAGCATCAGATCACAGGCTGATTCAGGAGCAGAAGGCGTGGCTCAGGCCCCGAATCCTTTTCTCATAAGGGGTTTGGGTCAGTGGAGTAAGGGGGAACATTGCTCACTGCTAACCACTTCTACCATAGACAGAAGGACATTCCCTGTTAAGCCTGCGGATCTGCTGACCCCACCTCTAAGATCACAGAAGTCAATTTTGGCAAATACCAGCAGATGGAGCTTTGAAAACATAAGAATTCTGACTTTCAGATCCCCTGAAAGCCCCAACTAAAAGATAAAGCCTTTCATATCCAGGCAGAAATAAAAGATCCAATCCTTAAAAGGACCAGAGACACTCTTAATATATATATTTCCAAGGTTTTCCTATTAAAATTTTTTTCTTTTCTTTTTTTCTTTTCTTTTTTGCTGTTGATTTCATGTTCTAGATGTGTACCAATGCAATATCTGGAAGAGTTTACTGGTTCTCCGATATATAAAAACTCTAACTGTTTGTGTTTCCCTTGTCTGCTAACCTCGAGAGGCGGTTAACCCATATTCTTCCATTTTTTTACTTTCTTTTCTCTCTCTAATTTTAGGGGAAAATTTAACAATAATATTTCTTCCTGTTTTGATTGCCTGTTTTTAGGTTTCTTTCTCTTTTTCCTTTTTCCCTATTAATCGTCTCTCTGATTCCCTCTTATTCATCCTGTCTAGCCCTGTTCTTATTCTTAAGAAGAAGGATTCTGGTCCGTGCATATAGTATTTGAAATATGTTATGACTGAGAAGCATAATTCTCAGGGATAACTTCTTCCCTTAAATGATCACCCAAATATTAGTAATAAATCTTTTACCCTTCCTATATTAGGCCACAGCTATCCTAGCTTCCCTTGGAATCTGTACTTTCTTTTCTACTTTTTTCATTTCTCCTTTATTTTAAATTTAGTAAATTTTTCCTTTTTAAATTTCCTTTTCTCTTCAAACATTTTCCTCTCAGCAATTTCTTTTTCTTTCTACAGCAAACTCTTTACCTCCTCCACTTTCTCACTGTACATACTTGGTATATATAATCTCTCTTAATTTCACCAGCATTACCCCCCTTTCTGACTCCAAATTAGTTAACTCTCTTCAACCCCCATTATTAAGACTGTGTAACTATTACTGCTGTACTTGTTAATCTGAGTAACACTTATTTGTTCTTGAAATCTGACATATGTAATAGTAAAATACTAGTGTCACCAAAAATATTGATTATCACTAACACTAGTTGCATAGGCTGAATTCAAAAGTTCACTATAGTTTGTGCTTAATAACCAATTTACAACTGTTTATTGTAAGCTTTGGTTGCACACATTGACAATTTGCTACTAGTGCATGAAGTGTTGGAATTCTGTAAGGGTAACAAACAGTTCACAGTAAAGGGGGTTGTCTTTTGAAATCAACTCTCCTGACAAAACCCCATTTCAAGTAAGGGTTTGGACAGATCTCCCAATCCAACAGCTTAGTCCTTAAGGCAGAAGACAGGAAAAAGAACCACAGAACTTGTATTGCTTCCACAATGGGTCCACCTGGCAAATAAGAGAGAAGAATCTCTTCAGACATGAGGAATCAAACTGGAAGAGGTTCACATCAATCTCAAAACTCCTCTGGTAAGGGGGTTATGGCCAGGGAGTGGGATGAAAATCTAGAACAATATATCAATGAGCTGATAACAAAAGGGAACAATGATTTAAAAGAAGAGTTAATGAAGGGAATAAATGAAAAAACTCAAGAGTTGAGAGACTCGATCATTGAAGAAATAGATTACCTCAAAAAGGAGGTTACAGACCTCAAATCTGCAGTCAATGACATGAGAGGGACCATGCAAGAATTCAATAATAGACTAACTTCAGTAGAACATAGAACCTCTGCTATTGAAAAAAGAACTTCCGACAATGAAGACAGGTTGATCAAGCTAGAGCTCACCGACTCCAAAAAGAAAAACAATTAAGAGATCATGACCAGTATTTCAAGAATGTCTGGGATGAAATGAGAAGGAACAATCTGAGAGTAATTGGAATACAGGAAGAAATTGAGACACGCAGCAATGGTATGAGGAATATTCTCAAAGAGATCGTGAAAGAAAACTTTTCCCACATAAAAGTAGAATCTGACATGCTCATCCAGAAAGCTTACAGGACACCCAATAGGCCTAATCAAAAGAGAAACTCACCAAGGCATATCATGTTCAAAATGTACAACAGAGACATCAAGGAAACTATATTAAAAGCAGCAAGGGAGAAATGACACATCACATTCAGAGGCAAGCCAATAAGAATTGTCTGTGACTTTTCAACCCAAATGCTGGAAGCAAGAAGGTCTTGGAATAATATCTTTCAATGCCTAAATGACCACAACATGCAGCCTAGAATTCTATACCCAGCAAAACTCAGCTTCAAATTTGATAGAGAAATAAAAACTTTCCATGATAAAACAAAACTGGCAGAATTTGTCAACAGAAAACCTGCCCTACAAAGAATTCTCAAGGAAATAATCCAGACAGAAGAACAAGCAATTGATACCCAAAATCCACAAACCAAAGAAATTCAGTGAAAGTATCACCCAGCAATAACTAACCAAGGCAACCACAGAACTAGCTAAATAAGACACAATGACTATGAATCAATTACACACTTCTATCTTAACACTGAATGTGAATGGTCTAAATGAACCACTCAAAAAACACAGACTTGGGGGCTTCTCAAAATGGCGTTCATCCCACTGTCACTGACTCCCAGAAGCTCCTGATTTTCACCTCACTCTACAGGATTGCACCCAGATTCCCACGGTAGGACATAGAACCCAGTGTGGGGGTATATTATTCCCCGCTAACTTTTTAACCCCAAAGGAATAACTCCGTCCATTAAGGAATATAAAGGAGATCTTAGTGGAGTCTGTGGCACTCGGCCCCGCACCCGGTGGGAGGGGAGCTACTCCAGAGGGCAGAAACAGAGCAAGGGAGTGAGTTTCCTAACCAAATACCCTAACCTGGCCAGCTGCAAACTCCCTGATCTGTCTGCTCTCAATTTACCTTATCTTGCATAAAGTGCTGGGAATTAATTGGTCACATTAGCGAACTTGTAGCTGTGTGGTGGTGCACCACAGTGACATTTAACTGAGGGCGGGGCAGGTCACCCTGCAGCATTACGGGGCCTCAGTCCCCACGATCAGAAACAGAAGTTACTGCCCCCCCCCCCCAACTAGCCTGCCCTGGGGGCTGTAGGGATCTGCCATTCACCTCTCCAGCTCACAAACCTCTCTGTTGGCGACCTTCTGCCCTTTGGAATACCCCGCTTCCCACCCAAATAGGAGGAGCCTGTGAACAGAATTTGCTCCAGCAGGGAGCATCCCTCTATAGGGGATCCTCTGCTTCAGCCTCTGCTTGATATTGGCCTCAGGAAGTTTTGAATATATGGGACAGCTTGGGCTTCACCTTAGCATCTGAGCTCCTTGCATAGCCAAGGATGCGTAGGCCTGGACCTCTCTATCAGGGCAACTCCTAGTGATTGCAACTGAGAATCACATAAGCACTGGCACTATCTGGGCCATCTTCTGAGGGTTTCAGTCAACCCCACAGAGCAGCTCTTGGGACCTCTGAAGATCACAAGACAGGCAGAGTGGTTCACCAGTGATCCTGAGGAAGTGAGTCTCAGGCTAGCCACTCTCCTTGGATCACTCAGAGACCCACACGTCTACAATTGGATCAACTCAATTGTTTACAAATTCTGAGTCCCAGGTCCAAGAAATATCTAGAGTGTGGACTGGCAAAAAGCAACCATCACAGGATTACAGCCCAGGGAGAGCTGAATACCCCTTTGCAACAGAAAATTTTGAGGAGATCCTCTAAGAAAAACCAGGCCACCGGACTCAACCAATCTGCTTCTCTCCAAACAAGCTCAGCTCCGAAGAATCCCCAGCTTGATGTCAGATTTGAACGCACCACCCCATGATACATACCTCCTGAACTAAGGGCCAGAAAATCTCAGAACTGTACCAAATAGTTTTGTGGGGTTTTTTTCTTTTTCATTTCCTCATTTTTTTCTTTTATTATTTTTTTTTATTTTTTTAAATGAGATTCCACCTGAAATATAATATTTTTAAATTTTTAACATTACTGTGGGTTTGGGGGGTTTTTTTTCTTCTTCTTCCTCTGCTCCTTTCTTGCCTTATGATTAATTCTGAATTTTGGTGTCGGTGGATGTAGATACTTATCTGTGTGTATGTATTGGTGATTGGCTCTTATTTCTTTAAGTCTTATTGAACCCTACTGTTAAACCTACTCTTCCTCCACTGTTCTCTGGTAATCCCTAAAGATAAGCATCTTTCTCTCTTTATCACCCCAAGTCTTTACCCTACCCACACCCCAGTCCTATGTTTTCCTTAGTCCTAATAGAATAACCTACTCCACCCCATCCCTAGTTACCCTATGCTCTATAACATGTGTGATTTTTATGCCTCCCCAATTCACTTCCTTGACTTCCTAGTCATTCCTTCTCCCCAGTTTCAGAGAGAACCTAATACCTGAAGAAATTGACATGCTTCATAATGGGTACTGGCTTGGTATCATACTACACAGTGAGAGGTCTCTCAAAGAAAGCTGCCACTATTGTTGCTAAGCATCAGCGCATCTGTTTTAGATGAAATGGACTAGTATATGCACCTATAGCCTCTCAAATTCTTACAGAACCGTCTCGCATCTGTAGGTCTATATTGAACAATTAGCTCCTCTTCACAACGAAGCAAAGTCATAAGAAGCTCCAATCACTCCAACAAGAGTAACAAGTCTGAAATAAAAGACAAGCTCTCTGACTCAGAAAATTAGGAAAAGGGGAAATAACTCTCCTCAAACCCACAGCTTACCACCCAAGGACCTCATAGCCAGGGCCCTATATGAAAACCAAAGACATTGTGTCAGCACTATGATCAGTAATGCAATCAAAAAGTTGAGAGAGGAAATAAGGAAAGAGATCAAAGAGCAATTTCAAGAGATGAGAGACAAAATCTACCAAGATATTAAGGATCAATTCCAGGAGATGAAAGATCAGCTGTACAAGGATATTGACATTCTGAAAAGAGATGTAGCAGAGCTAACAGGATTGAAAAACACTGCTAACCAATTCAAATCTTCACTGGAAGAAACCAACACCAGAGTAAACTCCACTGAAAATAGAACTTCAGCACTTGCAGAACAAGAATCGGAAAATGAGGATCGCCTAAACAATGTAGAAATCAAAGAAGAAAAACAAGATAAACAGCTTATTTTACATAATCAGAACTTCCAAGTAATATTTGATGAGATGAGGAGAAATAATCTGAGAATCATTGGCTGGAAAAACTCTGAACAGCAAACAAGGGGATTCAGGAACCTTTTAAGCGAAATCATAAACGAGAACTTCCCTTATGTGGCGATTGATCCAGAATACCACATCCAAGATGCTTATAGAACACCAAATAGACCTAATCAGTGGAGAAACTCACCAAAACATATCATTTAAAAATTGAATAACAGAGAAATTAAAGAGAGAATTCTAAAAGCTGATAGAGGAAAGCCCCAAATCACGTTCAGAGGCAAACCAATTCGGATCACTATGGATTTATCAGAACAAACAATGAAGGCTAGAAGAGCTTGGAACAATATCTTTCAAGTGTTAAATAATAACAACTTTAAACCAAAGATAATATATCCGGCAAAACTCAGCTTCAAATGCAAAGGGGAAATTAATTACTTTAACGATAAACTCATGCTTGCAAGATACGTGAACACTAACTCCGCTCTACAGAGCATTCTAAAAGATGTTCTCCATTTAGAAGATAATGCCAATAATATGATAAATCCTTAAACAAGTGTGAGTCAATAATTATACTATATTATACTATACAAACACTAACTTTCAAGATGACTCAAAATTCTGAAATTGATACAAAGTCTGTGAATCCGCCTCCCATATCTATTCTTTCCTTGAATGTGAATGGACTCAATGCCCCAATTAAAAGACACACACTGACCCACTGAATCAAAAAAACAAAATCCAACAGTATGTTGCCTGCAAAAGACACATTTGACACTCAAAGATAGACACAGGCTGAAAGTGAAAAGATGGCAAAACGTCTACCAGGCCTGTGGCCCAAAAAAGTGAGCTGGTGTAGCTAATTCCTGACAAAATTAATTTCCAACTATAACCAGTCAGAAAGGACAAAGAAGGACACTTTATCATACTAAAAGGGACAGTTCACCAAGAAGATATAATGATAATCAACATTTATGCCCCCAATTACAACCCACCCAAATATATGGAAAAAATACTTAAGGACATTAATCCCCTCATTGATCTCAACACAATAATCCTGGGGGACTTCAACACACCACTATCAACTCTAGACAGATCATCAAAACAAAAAATCAAGAAAGATGTCTCCAATCTGAACTACTCTATTAATTAATCAGGCTTAACAGACATTTACAAAATATTCCATGCTAAGACAGCTGAATTTACCTTCTTCTCATTGGCCCATGGATCCTTCTCTAAAATAAACCACATCCTAGTTCACCGGGATAATCTTAGCAAACATAAAGAAGTGGATATAATCCCATGTATTATGTCAGATCATAATGCTATGAGCTTAGCAATCAACAACAAGAGAAACAACAGAAAGTATTCTAATACTTGGAAATTGAATAATTACCTCTTAAATGAAGGATGGGTAAAAGAGGAAATGAGAACAGAGATTATGAAGATTTTGGAATTGAATGACAACAAGTTAACAACATACTGCAACCTCTGGGACAGTATGAAGGCTTTCTTAAGAAGTAAATTTATAGCACTGAGTGCATACATCAAAAATCTAGAAAGAGAGCAGATTAATAACCTTATGTTTCAACTCAAACAACTACAAAAGGAGGAACAGTCCTACCCCAAATCTAACAGAAGACAGGAAATTACCAAAATCAGAGCTGAAATCAATGAAATCGAGAACAAAAAAGCTATTCAATCTATTAACAAATCTAAGAGTTGGTTCTTTGAAAGAGTTAACAAAATCGACAGATCCCTTGCCAACCTCACCAAAAGGAAGATCGAAATGAAGCAAATCAACAAAATCGGAGACAAAAATGGGGATATCACCACAGACCCATCCAAGATACAGAAGATTATCAGAACCTATTTTGAAAATTTATACTCTGCCAAATTTGATAACCTGGAGGACATGGACAGGTTTTTGGAAACACACAACATCCCCTCTTTAACACAGGAAGACATTGAAAATCTCAACCAACCTATCCCAGAAAGTGAAATTGAAGCAGCAATCAAAGCTCTCCCAAAAGAGAAAACCCCAGATCCAGAAGATATGTTCAGGGGGATCCGAAGGTCAGAAGATATGTTATCAGAGCTCCATCTGCTGGTCGTTGTCGGACATGACCTCTGTGGTCCCTGGGGTTGGGGTCAGCTCCTCTGCCCTATGAAAGAAGTGTCTATGGTGGGAGGACAGAGCCCCGAACCCCGTTACTCCTCAGTCCCAGATCCTCTATGAGAGGAGGACT
>PVKS010042832.1:0-15201 GCA_004027875.1 Aplodontia rufa | reverse complement strand
ACCCAGGTTTATAGCAGTACGATTCACAATAGCCAAACTCTGGAACCAAACTAGGTGTCCATCAATGGATGAATGGAAAAATAAAAGGTGATTTTTATGCACAGTGGAGTTTCATTCAGCCATAAAGGAAACTGAAATGGTGGCATTTGCAGGAAAATGGGTGGAACTAGAGATCACCATGATAAGTGAAATAAGTTGAGCTCAGAAGGTTAGGGGTCACATGTTTTCTCTCACATGGGGAGTCTAGAGAGGAAGAAGAAAAACAAAGATGGGGCTGGATCCCCTAAAAATCAAAGGGAGATCAGTCAAGGGTCTAAGGAGTGGGAGTGGGGAAATGCTGAGGAGTTATATTGTGTACTGGTATAAAATACGTAATAATAGATCCCATCTATATGTACAACTATAATGCACCAATAAAAATGTGAAAAAGTAAAACTTGTGGGGAAAAAGTGAGATTATTTTTAGAGTTTTCAAAGTCCTATGTCATAAAAGTTTTAAGAATAGGAAGCCATCATTGGTGTGATGTGAAATATGTTAAAAAGCTAACTTCTGGTGGACTTCCTTCCCATTCTAAGATTATTTATTTAGATATGGGGGTCTCTGTAGCCCAGTCCTTGAAATTGGAATAATGCCAGGTATGAGGAATTCCAGGCATGCACTACCACACCCAATTCTTAAGTTATTCTTGAAGTAAGAGAAAGTCCAAAATGGCATACTAGCATGTAGTTAGAGCCAGACTGCCCTGCGGCTTTAGTGTGATTTTCAGATCCTGCCTTTTCTGATAGCCCCTTCTTTGTAGCAATGGGAAGTGGTTTCCGGAAAGTTTTTTTTGAAGTACATATGACAGGTGGGGGTATGTATAGCTCAGTATTGGAGCAGTTTCATAGCATGATGGGTTCAATCCCCAGTACTGAAGGAAAAAAAAAAACTGGAAGCACATAAGCAAGGTTATTCATACACTAACGGAATGAGACATCTCTTAGGGATATGATTTACTTCAGTGCCGTAGACTTGACAACTGAGAAATTCTTGCTTCATGTCCGTGTTCTGGTCTCTTTATAGGAATTCAGCCAAGAGGATTAAAAAGAGGGAAAAGTGAAACTAAGAAAATAATGAGGCATCAAGTGCTTTCTGTGAATAATGCAATTCGGCTAAAAGATGTGTTTAATTTATTCCCCTTTTAAGCAGTCTTTGTAATTCTGTATTGCTCTTGAGGAACTTTTGATTAAATGCATGTCAGTTTTCTGCAGCTGAACTGAAATCAAATGAGCCTTTATCAGTTTAATTACCCCAGCCACATACAGTTTGCACCTTCATGCTCTGGAGTATCTGGGAATTTTATATAGAGGGACAGACATAAAGTAGGACAACACTTTTTATAAATAATAAATTAATGAAGCGTTGTCTCTCTCTTTTAAATGATTGCAGGTATTTGCCACATTTTGTACCTTTTGGTTTCTAGTTATGCTCTTATTGTTTAAGTCTTGAATACTGCTTGCATAAATAAACGTTTTGAAAAATTAGCATTTTGATGAATATGGTTTATTTTCTTAGAATTGCAGATTTTTATTAATTAAAATAAAATGTAGTTCTACCTTTATAAAAGTTTTACATAAATTATACTTCCTCTTGCTTCCCTGTACCCAGTTCTACCAGATTTGGTTCTGATCTAATCAGTTGTGTTCTTGGCACACAGAGGACTTTGAATGAATGAATGTGACTTAAATATTTCAGAAGTGGAAGGGGGGCAGTTTGAGTTCAGCTACCTCTTTTTCAAAGGAAAAGAAACTGCTGCTGACACTTTCCATAATTATCTTTCAAAAAGTAAAAATTGGTAGGTGCAAAATGGCAAAGACTTGAAAGTAAAGGAATCCACCAGTTGATATGCATCATTAACTTAAATTATTCCCCAAAATTGGGTTAGACTTCTTTTAACACTATTGCATTTTTAGAATTTGCTAGTTGGCTCCACACAGGCACGTGAGGAGAATGGGCGTAATCAAGTATTTGTCTTATGGACAGTGAGGATTATTAAATGGCAGAATATGTGCAAAGCACTAAATGGTGCCCAGTATCTAGTAAACAGCAAGTATATATTTGAATTTGGGGTGGTGTGTGTGTGTGTGTTTTGGTAAAGAAAGTTCAACTGGAGCTTTTAGAGTATTACTACATATTTAATGCTTTAGATGGCTCAAATATTTGATGTTCTTTGAATGTTTTTTGACTGCCCAAATGCAAACAGGTTTTAATTGTCTTGATAGGAAAACATGCTCCTTAAAAGCAGGAAATGCCCCATTTCCATATCCTTAGCACGTGGTATTGAGCTTGGCACACATATAAACACACATATCACAAATGGCTGTGGGCAGGCCGTATACTTTGGTAGACTTCAGCTGGGTTCGTCTGAGTGTGTAAATACCATGTGTTTTTCTGTAGCTTGAGTGACCCTCTTTTGAATCTCTTCTGTCTCTCTGCAGTGGTGCCAGTGCTGACCTCAGTGGGCCAAGGGACCCACTCAAGGTCCTAGAAGATGTTGTTGCAGCAGTCCGTGCCAGTGTGGACAAGGGGTAAGACTGGGATTGTTTGTGCATCTGCATTGAATGATTTTCTGGAGTTGGAGAACTGCTTTTCGTGTCCATGTTTCTGAGGCTTCCAAGACCAAGCTGCAGCTGTAGGTGTTGGAAAGAAAGTGCTGAGGTCCTTCTGCTTCTGGAAAGCCAGGATCCTACCCCTTGGTGGCCTCAACAGTGTCAGTGGGACCTGCTTGTCCTGGAGAGAGGTCTCTTCTTGCCTCCTTCACATGGAGGTCTAAAGAGGAAACTTCTGAGTTTCTTAGAAGAGAAGGAATTCTCTTCCAGAACAAATTAACAGTATTGGTGAAGTATAGAAATTCTAGAGTTTATATATTGTAGTTTTTGAAAACATCTTTATACAGATTAAATCTGCTTTATTTGGGGACTCAGAGCATATAACTGTAAAAGTTAGAAAGGTGTTTATCGCTAATGCCATTTTTAGAAAGCATTTTTCATTCAATTGCATTAGAATTGATAGGAATAATAGCAACCACCAGTGAACCTGCCATCTACTTCCACAGAATTTAGAATAGTGTTTCATATGGCTAATATCTGTCAACCCTCTAAGGCCTTGCCCCAGTTTTCTTTTAATTAACAATAATGAAGTCTCCATATTAAAAAGAGAAGCTTAATCTCTGTGTTGCTGTGCCATGCACTGTTTTAAGTTGTAAAGAATTACGTAGGGTAAGAATAACCTCAAGGAACCCACAGACTTGTAGGGGAGATGAGCTTGCCTAGAAGTATAGGAACCACATGTTAGAAAGGTAAGTGCTGTATGGAAAGCAGGGTGGAGGGGAGGGATTTATTCTGCCTGGGCAGGTCAGGACAGACCCATGATGGCTTACAGTGGAACTGGTTTCTGGAAAAAGGCTATGAAAGGGAGGGGGGTGTGGATGTGGTACTCTGTCGCTGCCCAGGCATCCCTGTGTGCGTGCAGGGCAACCCGAACCAGCCGGATTGCCCCCCGGGAGCTGAGCAGGAGGATGAGTGCCGCGGCTGAACCCCGGATCCCCCTCGCTGGAGATCCGTTCCCTCTCGGAAACGAGTCAACCACACACAAGGGATGGCAGCCCAGAATCCATTTATTTTCAAGGCACATGGATTTTTATAGGGAGGGGAGACAGCTAAGGAACCAATGGTGAAACAGCAGACTGGCTTATCCCAGCCAATGAGGGACTGCTATGTTGGTGGTGTCAGCTATCTCCAACCAAAAGGTACAGAGAGAAAGAGGAAGCAGCCCTCAGGCGTAGGCGCGCGCTCTTTATATTTTTATTTATTTATTTATTTTTTTTGCTCAGAGTGCGCGAAGCATGAAAGAGGAGGAGAGGAAGAACTGTCATGGCATCCGGCACAGCGTTTGTCTTTTGCACAGTGCCAACAATTCCCCCTTTTTGTTTTGTTTTAGGGCCAATAAAGCAGCCGGAGACCAGGGTGGAGCTCCTTTCTTAGGTCGTCCTCTCGCCTTTTAGGGGAACTTACCTGTCTCTGGATACCCGCACAGCCAATGGTCTCTATGGGAGAAAACCCAGCCCAGAAGGCCTGTCTTAGGTTGTCCTCCCTTTAGGAAGATCTTACCCGTCATCGGTCCAAAGGGCGATAATCAGGGTCAGCACTGGCAAATCGCTGATATTGTACCTGGACGCTCATGAGCTATCAAGAGCAAGAAAATCAGAGAGGGAAGTCCTATAAAAGGAAGAAGATAAGGCATCCATCCCTTGAGTTCAGTTCGGAGAAAGCTCTCTTGTAGCTCTTTGTTTTGTCCCAGACAGTCCCTGACTGGTTGGCATAAAAACAGCATTTTTGGAGAGCCACTGCGGCAAGGGAGTTGATCTGGTTTTGTTGGTCCAGAATGGTGGTGGGCATTGTGTTCAAGTCATCGATCACTTGGATCACCGAAGCCAGCCTGTGTCAAGTGCGTCTCCACAAGTAGGAGCACCAATATCGGGTGGATTATCATGGTTCCTAGAAAAGATCAGAGAGGGGAGGTTAAATCCCCTGGGTGTTCGTTAGGAGGGCTTTCAGTAACAGGAGGGCAATGTTTGAGATCCCTGGCCAGGACCCAAATTGGCTTGGGCTCATCAGTTGGGAAAACACAGCCAAATCCTCGCCCTGTAGTGATCAGTGGGTCAGGGCCTCTCCATATCCCCGTGAGGGGGTCTCTCCATCTGACCTTGAGAGTCAGGTATGGCGTGCTGGTGGCCCAGTGTTTTTGAAAGGGTGAGAAATGGTCCCCTTTGGAAAAATTTAAAATATTTAATGTAAATAGAGCCATTAACTGATCGTGAGGAGGGAGTGTTCCCCCTTTTTGTTTTATTAGTTGAGACTTAAGGGTGTTATTATATCTTTTGATTATGGCTGAACCCTTAGGATTGTGTGGAATTCCCATGGTGTGTGTAATGTTCCATTGTTGGAAGAAGTTAGCTAGGGATTGACTAATAAAGTAAGGCCCGTTATCAGTTTTTATTTGATCTGGCAGACCCAGGGTAGCGAAACATTGAAGAAAATGGCTGATGGCATGTTTGGCCTTTTCACCGGTATGTGCAGAGGCCCAGCAAGCGTGGGAGAAGGTATCCACAGACATGAAGATGAATTTAAGTTTCCCAAAGGGGGAATAATGGGTGATGTCTGTCTGCCAGAGATTATTGGGTCTTAGGCCCATGGGGTTAACTCCAGGCCCCTGAAGGGGGGGAACTTGTAGGAAAGGGAGGCAGGACTTGCAAGTTTTGATAATCTTTTTTAGGTCTTTTATTTGGAACCTGGGGGAAGTGATGGTGAAGGCCTCTCCAATTAGCATGAGTAAGGGGATGGAAAGAGGCAGCTTCTGAGAGTGTAACACTCAGGAGGATTGGAAGCAAGGGAATCAGCGAGAGCGTTACCATAGGTCAGAAGTCTGGGCAAGCTCTGATGACCCTGCAAGTGTTGAACATATATGGGATTAATTCTTTTATTTAGAAGATAGAGAGCTTGGATCATAAGAGGAGTGATGGGGTTGTCATCCATCTTAATGTGGGCATGAACAAGGTTAGGGAGGAGGTTGACAACATACAGACCATCAGAAAACAAGTTAAAGGTTGTGTAAACCTTATTGAGAGCAAGGACAACTGCATATAGCTCCTTAAACTGGGCTGAACCCTGGACCTCATGGGTAAGAGAGAGATCTGGTTGATTTGGGCAAGGTTTTGAAGAGAAAAGCACCATTGATGCACCTTGTTGGCCTCCGTCTGTGAAGACCGTAGGGGCCCGAGGGTTGGGATGAGACAGGAATAGATGAGGGGGTGCCAATCCAATCTCCCGAGGGAATTCGTTCACTTACAGGAGCCATACTGACAGTCAACTTTCCCAATAAACCCTTCTATGGCCAGTGCCACCCTCGTGTGGTTCCTCTGGAGCCATAAAAAATCATTGAGCCTAAAGGAGATGATCGGCGTATGTGGATCGGTTCTGAAGAGATGAGTTCAAAGCTCCCTGCCCTTAATGATACAATCAGCCAATTGGTCATTTAAGGAGTAGATGCAGGGGGTTCCCCCCACTGAGAGGTGTATCCAATGAATAGGCCTTCCCTCTTGAACCAAAAGAGCCATGAGGAGGGTTTTACTTGGGAATACATATAAAAATAGAGGTAGGTTCGGTTCAAATCTCTTCAGAGAGGTGGAATTAATGGCTTGTTGGACCTTGGAAAGTACCTCCCGATGAGTAGGGGATAGTTGGACAGAGGATTGTAGGTTAAGGTCTTCTAAAAGGTCGAAGAGGGGTGTAAGTTCAGCTGTAGAGATGGGGACCCAGGGTCTGATCCAGTTATTCTCCCCTAGTAGTTGTTGAAGTTGGGTGAGGGTGTAAGTATCCCTAATATGTAATTGAGGTTTTAGAGGAGAGACAGAATCTATGGTGAGACTAGATCCAAGAATTTTGAAGGGGGGAATATTTTGGACTTTTTCAGGAGCCACCTGGAAATTGTGTTGGGCAAGGAGGTGCATACAGTTACTGAAAGCTTGTTGAAGAGTCTCTGGGCAGGGGGACCCCAGGATAATGTCATCCATATAAGTATAGACAAGTAAGTTGGGGCAAATTTCCATAGGGGCAAGTGTATTAGACAAGAAGTGTTGATAGAGGGACTATTAGCCATTCCCTGAGGAAGAACAGTCCATTGAAACCTCTTGTCAGGTCCCTTAAAGTTAAGTGAGGGAAGGGAGAAAGCAAACCTTTCTCTATCCTCAAGGTGGAGGGGGATAGAGAAAAAGCAGTCCTTAATATCAATGATAATCAGGTGATGATCATTAGGAATGGCAGGAATCCATGGGAGGCCTCGTTGAGGGGTCCCGAAGGGAACCATTCTTTGATTAATTGGCCTCAAATCTTGGAGGAACCTCCAGTTTCTGTTGGGCTTTTTAATTACGAATACAGGTGAGTTCCAGGGACTGATGGATTGTTGGAGGTATCCTAACTTTATCTGTTGTTCAACAAGGATATGTAGTAGTGTTAGTTTTATAGAAGGTAAAGGTCACTGCTCCACCCAAATGGGGGGCCCTGGGAGCCAATTGATTTTGGGTGCCCCAGGGGGATCAGCAGCCCTTAGGATTAGGGGTGAGGTCAGGGATTAAGTTGGGGTAAATCCTTTCTTATCTTTTCAAAGTTGGGGTCGCCCTGGTAGTTTTGGTGACATTGGCCTTTCCCGAATTGTTGTTGGTATTCTTTTTCATCTAATGAATCCCCATGAAAGGCCTTATGGTCAATGGTAATGTAGGCTTCAGTCTCTCCTAATATGTCCTGGCCCAGGAGGTTAGCTGTGAGCCCCGGCGCCACCAGGGGGTGCACCTCGCATGAGTTGCCGTCCAGATCCACCCATGAGACCCAGTCAGCAGTTTGTTGAGAGCTGGTTTGTCCTCCCACCCCCAGTAGAGGGGGTCCCGGATCCAGCTTCCATTGGGGGGGAAATCTCTTCTTTTCTTAGAACTGTCTTGTCAGCCCCAGTATCTATTAAGCATTTAAAAGATTTGCCCCCAATCGTGAGGATCATTTTGGGTTGGATGCCCTGCACAAGGGGGATGGTCCAAAAAGTCTTGGCCGGGGGGCCCCTATTTTTCAACAGGGCTGGGGTAAGCCCCTTGGGGGGGTTTAAAGGTTGACCCTGTGCATCTGTTTTAGATCGGCAGTCTTTGGCCCAATGATAGCCCTTTCCGCATCATGGGCAGGGTGTGCGTGGGGCTTTAGGGAGTGGACGGTGGGCATTAGGGTCCAACCCCTTGGAGGCTCTGATGGAGTTCAATCCCTCCACTGCCCACTGGGGACACTCCCTTTTGAAGTGGTCTTCTTGCCTGCACCTGAAACAGGTGGCGTTTTTCCTGGGGCACACCTGTTGGAGCGCACACACTAATGTGGCCATATTCTCCCTACGAGAAGTTTGAAGGGCCAAGGCCAATGCCCGGTCTGATGGGAATGGGTCACGATATCCTTTGTGGCTATTACATCTCTCCATAGATCAGTCCTTAAGACCAGAACAAGCCATTTTATGTTCTTGATTCATTCCCTCCCATACCATCATTTTGACGAAATGATCATGGAGGTAGCCGGGAGGGAACTTTCGTTTAATGTTCCCTTCAACTGTGTTAATTAACCCAGGGAGGCACTCCACTTTATATACAGCAAACCCGGAAGGACTGCACAGGCTAGCACCCGCCAGTCTGCCACCATGCATGGGTGGTGGACTAGTCCCTGGAGGATAGTCTCTGTCCAGGGGGCATTGGGTCCATCTTCGTCTGTGGCCTTTTTTAATTCCTTAAGGTCCCCAGGCTCCCAGGGATACCATGTGGCCGGGCGGCTTCCCCCAGGGTTAACATTGACCAAGAACAACTGACAAGGATCAGAGCAAGGCGGGGCCGAGGGAGGTCCCGATTCAAAATAGGGGGGTGGAACCAAGACAGGTCTAAACGGATTAGAGGCAGATGTGGTATGCTGTGAGGGCGGGAGAGAAGGGGACCCACCTTTAGCAGGCCATGGGGCCGAGTCAAAAGGATCGAGGCGGGGGGGTCGGAGCACGGGGAGCAGGCCTCTCTTCCTCCGAGGGGATACTATCCTTGTCTTGGTCTGGGTGTTGCTTTTCTTGCATGTGGTCAGGTCGAGGGGGAAAGCAGCTCTTAAGGGCAGAGATTGTAGGAAAATGCCCCAAGGGGAGGGGGATCCCCAGATTGGACTTGAGCTTCCCTAAGGAGTTGCTCAACTTGGTCCCACGTGTCCCAATCAAATAAGTTACTTTCAGGTAGCCATGGGGCCACCCTAATAAATGTGGTCCATGCGGCTTTTGTCTGACCATCAGTAAGCTCCAACCCTCTGCTCTTAAGGAGAATTCATAGGGAATCCAAGTCAGGGTCTATCCCGCTAGCTGATTGAACCATGATGGAGGTGAGACGATAAAGACATTTCAAAGGAGGGTACAAGGAGTACCATAAAAGGATCAGAGAAATAAGGGCTCCTACAGCAAAGAGAGGCTCAAACATTGGGGTCCAAAAGTGTTGAGGTGAGCCAGAGGGCTCCCTGTTGGCTGGCATGGAGAACTGGGGGAAGAGAGAAGAAGCCCAAGAATGCTGAGGTAATTTAGAAAATTCACCTTCAGTAGACATAAGGAGAGAGTAAAAGGAAAGAAGGTGGGGCCCTAAGGCCAGGGCAGTAGGTGTACTCACCCAAATCAGAATTTACTCAATGTCGTCTTGGTGGGCAATGTCCTGTCAGCGGGAGCATGAGCAATTCCTCACACGGGGCACCAATTGTCGCTGCCGAGGTGTGCCTGTGCGCGTGTGGGGCAACCCGAACCAGCCGGATTGCCCCACGGGAGCCGATCAGGAGGATGAGTGCCATGGCTGAACCCTGGATCCCCCTCACTGGAGATCCCTTCCCTCTCGGCCGGGGAAACGAGTCAACCACACACAAGGGATGGCAGCCCAGAATCCATTTATTTTCAAGGCACATGGATTTTTATAGGGAGGGGAGACAGCTAAGGAACCAATGGTGAAGCAGCAGACTGGCTTATCCCAGCCAATGAGGGACTGCTATGTTGGTGGTGTCAGCTATCACCAACCGAAAGGTACAGAGAGAAAGAGGAAGCAGCCCTCAGGCGTAGGTGCGCGCTCTTTGTTTTTTTTGCTCAGAGCTCTTGAAGCATGAAAGAGAAGGAGAGGAAGAAGTGTCATGGCATCCAGCGCAACGTTTGTCTTTCGCACAGTGCCCAACAGTACTCAAGGCTGAGGGAGCTGTTGCCAACTGCAGGTTCAGGTAACACAGCAGGTCCTTCATCACTTGTCCTGACCCAGTAGCCAGCCTGTGGAAGGCCAGGCCAGGCCAATGTTCCCCTTGCCTGCCTCCACACAGCCCTGCTCTCCTTCAGTCGCTGCCCTGGAACCTGGACATCTACCATCCTGCTCAGACGGTTTCAGTAGTACAGAACCTGACCTGCATACATGGTTAGCCATCACACAGATGGCTTCTGTGTATGTCAATCGTACAATGTTCCTGGTAGGGAAAGTGCACAGGGGAGTAAGAATCTGAGTGAATGCCACCAAACTTTTGGTTTTTGCGGCTAAATTTTAGAAGATTGATGCCATTTATCAGCATGGCCTCTTGACTTTTTATGTTCTGGTGTCAATTGCTTTGAAATTGCAGTTTGTTTCACCCAGAAAACCCTCTTCTCCCCTTCTTTTATCTGTGTTAATTTTAAATTACATAAAATAACAGCACTCAGACCAGATGCCAGTGGAGCAGTCCCCTGAACAACTGTCTGTCTTTCCCAGTTTAATAGAGCTGCTGCCTCTAGACATGAGGGTTATGTATTCAAGGGGTTTGAAATGATGCCCCAAGCCTACTGTAACATCTGCAGTTGAATATGAGAAGATGGTTATTCAGAGGCCCATGCATGTTAAACTTACTCTACGAATGTGTATACTTTCCCCTGTTACTGATGTATATCAATAACATCCGATTCTGAGAATATAATCCAGATTTTTAGATTGTGTTAAGAATTAGTTTGTTTGCTTAAGAAGAAAGGCTTATTCAAATTCAGTACCTAATATAATGATGTTATATTTGTTAAACTTGGAGTTAATGAAATACCACTATCATGAATTTTTAAAACATAAACCAACCCCTAACGAACATCTATGCCAACACGTTGGACAGATGCAGTTCAGTAACCCAGTCTTCAAAATGACCTTATCAGGGGCGGGAGCAGTGACTCCATGGTTACAGCTCTTGTCGGGCAAGCGTAAGTACACAAGTTCAAACCTCAGCACCACGTTCACAATGAAGTCTCGGAGCAATGAAGGCCACATGAAAAATTAAATAAAAAAATGTTTTTCTCTCTTACACTGTCCCTCTCAAAAAAGATGACCTTATCACACAAAGTATTATCTTCATTTTACAGGTTAAGAAATGGTGCTCAAGCTGGGTGCAGTAGTACACACCTACAGTTTGGGGTACTCGGGAAACTGAAGCAGGAGGCTTGCAAGTTTGAGGCCAACCTTAGTGAGAACCTGTCTCAAAACAGGTCTAGGGGTGCAGCTCAGCAGTAGAGTGCTCACCTGGCATGCCTGATACCTGAACGGGATTCAATCCCTGGTGCCACTAAAAAAGAAAAGGAAATGAATCTTAGGTTGTCCAGGGTCACCCAGCACAGACAGTCTGCGGATTTCTGTCCCTTTTTCTCTCCCCCTGACCTTATAAAGAGCCAGCTGTGGGAGAAAGGGGCTCGTTCTCACACTCCACTGTACACACGACTAGCCTGGGGATCTTATTAACATAGACATTGAGTGGCAGAGGTCTGGACAGGGCTTGAGGTTTCCATATTCCATATCTCCCAAGTGACACCCAGTCCACGAACTGAACTTTGAGTAGAAAGTCTTATGGCAGTACTTCGCTTGGCTTTCTCATACCTTCACTGCCTTCTCTTTACTTTCACTTTTCTTCCTGCCTTCGTATACCTTTAGTTTTTCCTGACTTGAATGGCCCACAAGTGTAAACAGTATACTAGTGGTTTTCAGTAGGACAAATAAGAGAGAAAAGAGCCCACAAGAGCAAATTGAGAACCATGTTCTCAAGCACTCACGCTGTATGTTCTGTAATACTGAGCTGTTTTCCCTAAAAGCCATGGTCCCCAACCTGGGTGCTACAGTCCCTGTAACACTGAATCTTCTGCATCCCTTCAGACCCTGTTCCTATCACAGTGAGGTGTTGCACACTTTGTTTAGCAAGTGAAGCCAAGGAAGATATTTTCGATTGTTGAATATTGGAAAGTAGACATAGGGTTTGGTAGTGTCTATCAAGAATTAGGATTTGATATTAGAATTGGCTTTCTAGGAACTTTTCTTTTAATTCAACTTCATTAGGATTTTTTAAAAGTCACACTTGTTATATTATCACAACACTATTAGCATAATGTGCGTTCATGTATTTGCAAATCTCTTATCTCTTGCTGGTTGCTCCTGATTTTTTTCATGGTTGCTGATAAAGGGCGTTCTCCTGGGACATGTCCGCTCTCCCAGCTTCAGGTGTAGTGAGGAAAGTATGCACAGTGTGTAGCTCTGTCCTTAGTGGAGGCAAAGGGCATACATAGAACATAAATGTTAGAGTCCCTCGCTGTTTGCTCACATTTACTTGCCTCTTCCTCCTTCCTTCCCTCACTGTCTTTTTGGTATTATGCAGATCAGAGCTTGCAAACTCCTTCTGCTGAGAGGCCATGCAGTAATGGAAATGGGTGAGATGGATCAGGCTTCAGAGCTACAGGCGTTGGTGGATCTAAGGGGAAACTAGACAGCTCCCGGAGTCTTCCTCTAAAAGAAGCCTTACCTGGATACCGGCCTTTTGTTGTCACTGTGACATATCATCCAGTGTTTAAAGTACTTAAGAATCCTGGGGCTGGGGTGGCTCAGCAGTTATGGCTCTTGCCTGGCAGGCACAAGGACCCAGGTTAAAGCCCCAGCACCACATTTATATCTAGACATCAGAAACAAAGGCCAGATTGGAAAAAAAAATGATTATTTCTCTCTCCCCTTTACCTCTTTAAAACAAAACAAATCAGAATCTGATTCTGGGTATGTCTGTATGACATTTCTTAATTTTGAAACATTGGTATGCAAGCCAATCCCAAAATTTGTTTGCCAGTTTACCTTCAGTTCGAAAGACTTGACAAGATGACTTTTATTTCCTGACAGTTGTTCATAAGGAAGTAAATGTGTTTCAAAATGTTCTTTTTATTCCTAAGCTCATTAAATCTTCTCTTTGCGTTTATACAAGACTATAGAAATTGAATACTCTTTTTTTAAGAGGCAGTGAGAAAGAATCAATTTTTATTTAGTTTATCATGTGGCTTTCATTACTCCGACACTTCATTGTGTACGTGGTGCTGGGGTTTGAACCTGCATACTTGCTCATGCCAGGCAAGCACCTTAACCACTGAGCAACCACTCCACACCCTCGTTCTGGTTTTTTACATTATGGAAATCATTTTTTGCCCACCTACTTACCTTGAAAAATTTCAAAAGTTGCAAGGATAAAAATACTTATTCTTCCCCTTGATTTACCAGTTAAGGTTTCATTGCAATTCTTGCTTTTCCATGTATTTGTTGATCCCTGTGAATCACTATGAATTTTAAAAACTTGTTTTGAAATAAAATTTTACACTGCTTTTCATCCAAAATCTTGAGGAGTTAGTGTCTTATCCAGGCCCTTGAAGCATTTTTCTAAAGAGCTTCTGTTTTAGGAATGAATTCTCATAATTTTGTGTTTGTGCTATCTATGAAAAATTAGAATGTGCCTCCAAAATGTTGTATGTTATTAACTCTGTAAGCTCTAATGTAAAGAGTCTTGATTTAATAACTTGGAAAATATTCTAATGTTCTTTCTATATCTCATTAGTATCTGAATAATTTTAATCTCTAGCCACATTGTTCTGGGATATGCCCCAGTTTGGTTCAGCAGCATTGTATGGTAATTGATAAGGCAGTCAGATAGTCCAAGTTCAAATATTGGCTTCGCTACGTACTATGCAACCTTGGACAAGGCATTAAATCTGTTTTTTCATCTACAAATTAGAGCTGACACAGTACACAGAAGAAGGTTGTGATTAAGAGCTATAAGTCATAGCATATCACGTACCTTCCAAAAGTATAACTGTTTTTACTCTTGTTCACTATATTCAGGTTTCAGGGTATTGTTACAGCTTCCATTTGATTTTCTTGACTCCATCTTCCTTCCATTTTGTTCATCGGCTCTCTCCCACCTTCTTGGCACTTGGGCAGGAGATCAAAACATCAGCTTCATGTTGAGTAGAACTGGCTTGGATTCCTGGCCAAGAAGGAGCTTTAAACTCCTTTCCTCCTGAATTATACTTAGGTGCTTGCAGGCTTGCACCAGAAGGTATTTCTCTCATTTTTAACAGGACTTTGATGTTTCACTGCTCAGAAATAGTCTTTCCCACTTCGTACAAAGATGAACTCGTAGCAACAGCTGCTAAAGCTGAAGAACTGTTATGAGCCACACATTGTAGAACATGCTTTGCATTTATATTTACCATTTCATGTTTCACTTCAAGTATGCCTATGAGGAAGATATCCTTATCCATCTCTGTTGGCAGACAGGCTCACAACTAATTGTCAAATGACTTCTTAGCCAAAGTAACCCTGTCAGGAAGTAGTAGACCTGGGAGCCTCCACTCCCAGAGTGCAGCTGCACTGCCTCTTCAGCTTCTTAGTTACCTAGGTGTTCGCTCCTCTGGTTACCTAGGTGGGAAGCATCTCCCTGAGCTCTAGTTTGCACCTACACATGTGGGCTTTAATCTCCTCCTGAACTGGTTCACCATCCTGTGTATCCTGATCAGATGCCATGCCTCTTCCTTCAAGACAGTTGTTCAAATTTGTCATATTAGTAATTTGGATAATAGTCACTTTTAAAGTCTTTCTGTTCCATTGTAGTATTAGTTCTTTGAAGGCAGAGACCATGTAATTTTTAAATCTCCCTATCGGGCACGGACTAGTGCTTTGATGGCGCTGATGACGATGATTATCATGATTCTGACGGTGACTGCTGTTGTTTACTAAGTGCTTCCTCTGCACGTACTCTGCTAGGTGCCTGGTATGCATTATCTTTGTTTCACAGATTGCAGGAAGTATATTCTAGTGGTCTTTGTCTATTGAACTGTGATATCATTTATGATTCTTGGGCTAAAGTTGTTAGGGAAGGATGGGGCCAGGAGTCACAGGTCCATCAGACTATTTAAAAAAAAGACTTTCCAGCATGGTACTGGCATCAAGATAGGAAAGAAGACCAATGGAATAGAATAGAGGACCCCGAAACAAACCCTCAAATCTTTAAACATCTGATTTTTGACAAAGGGGGACAAAATATTACATGGAGAAGTGACAGCCTCTTCAACAAATGGTGCTGGACAAACTGGTCTTCCACCTGCAGAAAGTTGAAATTAGACCCATATCTTTCTCTTTGCACAAGAATCAAATCAAAATGGATCAAGGAGCTTGGTATTAAACCAGCTACATTGCAACTGATAGAAGACAAAATTGGTCCAACACTTCAACATTTGGGAGTAGGCAAAGACTTTCTCAACAGGTCTCCAAAAGTGAAGGAAGTAAAG